>WNWK01054491.1:0-11546 GCA_009830355.1 Cherax destructor
ATAGAAAGGGGTTTAGTTATAGGTAATAATATTTTAAAAAAAAGAGGATAAATAAGTATACAAGATATGATGTGGGGCGAATGACAGTAGTTTGTTGGACTATGTATTGGTAGATAAAAGACTGTTGAGTAGACTTCAGGATGTACATGTTTATAGGGGGGCCACAGATATATCAGATCATTTTTTAGTTATAGCTACAGTGGGAGTAAAAGGTAGATGGATACAAGGAAAATAGAACAGTAAGTAAAAGAGAGGTGAAGGTTTATAAACTAAAAGAGGAGGCAGTTAGGGTAAGATATAAACAACTTTTGGGAGGATAGATGGGCTAGTGAGGCAAGGGGGTCGAAAGATGGGGTAGATTTAAAAATGTAGTTGGGAGGTTCAGCAGAAGTTTGTGGTTACAGGCGAGTGGTGGGAGGAAAAAGGAGCGATTTGGAATGATGATGTAAAGAGAGTAGTAAGGGAGAAAAAGTAGCATATGAGAGGTTTTTACAAAGTAGAAGTGATGCAAGGAGGGAAGAGTATATGGAGAGAAAAAGAGAGGTTAAAAGAGTGGGAAGCAATGTAAAGAGAGCAATGAGAGAGTGGGTGAGATGTTATCACAAATTTTGAAAATAAGAAAAAGTTTTGGAATGAGATTAATAAGTTGAGGAAGCTAGGAACAAATGGATTTGACAGTTAAAAATAGGAGAGGAGAGTTTTTAAAATGGAGAGTTAGAGGATCGGAAGATGGAGGGAATATTTTGAGGATTGTTAAATGTTGATGAAGACAGGGAAGCTGATTTGTGTTAGGGCAAGGAGGAATAACATCTTGTAGGAGTGGGAAGAGCCAGTGGGTGTGGGGGAAGTTCGGAGGCAGTGGGTAGAATAAAAGGGGGTAAGGCAGCTGGGATTGATGGATAAAGATAAAAATGTTAAAAGCAGGGGGGATAATTTTGGGAGTGGTTGGTGCATTATTTAATAAATGTATGGAAGAGGGTAAGGACCTGGGGTTTGGGGAGAGAGCGTGTATTGTTCCTTTGTATAAAGGCAAAGGGGACAAAAGAGAGTGCAAAAAATTTTAGGGAATAAGTCTGTTGAGTGTACCTGGTAAAGGTATGGTAGAGTTATTATTGAAAGAATTAAGAGTAAAACAGAAAGCAGGATAGCAGATGAACAAGGGGGGTTTAGGGAAAAGGGAGGGGGTGGGGTTTGAAACATATAGGTGAACAGTATTTGGGTAAGGGTAAAGAGTTTTTGTGGCATTTATGGATTTGGAAAAGCATGATAGGGGTGATAGGGGCAATGTGGCGTTTGCAGGTGTATGGAATAGGGGGAAAGGGTTTCTGGGAAAACAGTGAAGAGTTTTTATGAGGATAGTGAGGCTCGTTAGAGTGTGTAGGAGGGAAGGGACTATTTCCCAGTAAAAGTGGGCCTTAGACAAGGATGTGTGATGTCACCGTGTTGTTCAATATATTTATAGAGGGGTTTTTGGGGAGAAGGAATGCGGGTTTTGGCAAGAGGTGTGGGTAAAAGATAAAGAAAAATACAAAGGGGGAGTTGTCACAGTTGCTTTTTTGATGACACTGTGTTTTTGGGGATTCTAAGAGAAGTTGCAGAGGGGGGGATGAATTTGGTGGGGTTTTAAAAGAAGAAAATTGAAAGTGAAAAGGAAAGAGTAAGGTGATGAGGATAAAAAAAAATGGGTGACAAAGATTGAATCAGATTGGGGGGAGAGAGTATGGAGGAGGAATGTATTAAATTTTTTTGGGGAGGGGACATTCGGATGGGTCATGGATGAGGGAACAAAAATTTGATGGGGGGGGAAAAAGGGGATTTGGGAAAAAAATTGGGAAGAAAAGGGGGGGGAATGTATGAGAGTTAGTTATACCAACCTTTATATGGGTGTGAAGATGGGTGATGAAGTTGCAACGAGGAGAAGGCTGGAGGCTGGTTTTGAATATAATGGGGAATTGAGTTTGGAAATTAGAGGAGGTGCGGATTACCAAAACATTTCCAGAGGCGAGGAGGGGGTTTTTGAGGGTTTCTGGGGAATGGAAAGAAGTATTTGAGAGGTATAAATCTGTAGGGAGGGAAGGGGTAGGGGCGGGCCCAGGGAAAAGGTGGAGGGAGGGGGTAAAGGAAGTTTTTTGGGGCGAGGGGGTTGACTTCCCGCACGTGGAGGGATTTGATAGGAGGAATGGAGGCAATGGTTTTTTAAAACTTGACGTGCGTTGGAGTGTGAGCAAAGTAACATTTATGAAGGGATTCAGGAAACCGGCAGGCCGACTTGAGTTCTGGAGATGGGAAGAAGGGACCTAAAGGGGGGGTGTTAATGTTAAAATTTTTCGTAGTGTAAAGACCCTTTTGGAAAAACAGTGATGGGGTGAATGATGATGAAAGTTTTTTTTTCCCACCCTGCCTTGGTGGGGGAATGGGGCCCATGTGTTAATAAAAAAAAAAAAAATAATAAAATAATTGTGTGGAGTGCTCTAAATGTCACACCAAATAATGATGACATTTAAAGTGTTCCAGATCAATTATTATAAATTATTATTATTCTAAAAAAAATAAATGCTATTTTTGCATTTGTTCTTATAACAAGAGTGATTTAGGCAGTTTACCCTGATGTAAACATCTTTTATGGTGGCGGTCTGCCTGCTCCTTACCCCCCCAAAAATATGGATATATTATTCATTTCAGCATCTTTATTACAGTTCTAGGGGATTTTTCATGTTTTTGATATAATTTGGAATAAATGTAATAGATAGATAACCCTTTTTTTATACATTCATTACTTTCTGCTTTCCCTTTAAACCCATTAACCCTGAACAATCATAAAACGATGAAAAAATAGTAAAATATTGTACTATATAGTACAAGGCCTGAAAAAGAGTGTATGTTTAGCAAAGGCTGTTAAACGCATAGTGCGTAACATTTTCTGTAATGGTCACGTCTTTTTTTTTCTCCCCCGCCCTCCAACCTTCAAACCCTCTCATAATTCATTTTCCACAAAACCCAAACACAAAAAAAGGGCCCCTTTTTTTATATGTGCGGGTTTTTTATGTTCCAGTCACAAGGCCCTTTTTTTGTTATCTCATTTTTTTAAAAAGGGATTTTTATCATGTTTACGTTATTTATGTTAACCTAATATTATTCGGGAATAAATATGATAGGTAGATATTATTTATTGATTCTATAATTAAAATAACAAATCTAGAAAATGTTTGAAACGGGGTCTAGACCAGCTGATGGTGCCTTACTTCAGCTGTATAAAGTAATGGGGAAAAACGAGCCCAGAGATCTATTGAAAATTTTAACACCCAATACAACCACATTTAGTACCTAAACCCTCTCCCATCCATTTTCCCCCGCAACCAACAACCATCCACCTCACCCCAAAAGGGGCCAACCATCATTCCATTTTCCAATCATCCCAAACACCATTACCCACAATTTAAGGTAAAAATACTATTATTTCTATTGCATATTAGTCTTAAGCAGTAAATATCACGACAACCCCCAATTATATATAAACTTTTTTTTTTGTAAGATCAGTTGCTCAAAAAAAATTTTTTGACTTTTGGGGGGCTCAAAGGAACGAAACCCCTATTTTTCCCATGTTATTCAGTTATGTAACACGGTTTTTTCCCAACACCGTTTTTTTGGGAAAGTAACACTGTTAAAAAATGGTCTACTGTATATTTATATATTTATTTAAGCAATTTATTCAGTGAACAAACATATTTTTTTTGGAAAGGTATTTCCATACCCTCCCCCCTGTCTAATACATTAGGGGACAATTGTTATTTTTGCTTGACTGTCTCTCAATGACTCACGAAATTGTAATAGCATGATTGAAACAAACCATACCACAGGCGGGGGTTGGGTTTTTCACTCTCTAACCATGAGTTAAAACCCCACCGGTGGTATTTTGTTAATTTTTCAATATTAGGTGACAGGCTGGAAAGGAGATGCATGGTGTCACCTAAATGGGTATCAGTCATTGGTTTTTTAATTTACTCTTTTTTTACAATTCCTTTGGGATGAATTATTCATTACTTCCCTTTTTTTATGATGGCATCTAAAAGGGAGTTGTTAGAAACGATTAAACTCAGTGAACATGGTATGCATGGTAATAATATGGCTGTGGGGAGCAGTGTATGTAGCCAGTAGGTATAGCCCAGCGGACACATCTGCCTGGGACTAAAAAAAATACTACCACCTCTCACCCCATTAAGATACAAAATTTTTAAGGTAATAATGAATGCGGTATGCATTTTACTTTTTTTGTGTTTTTTGACCCTTTTAGGGTTTTTCACTGTACTATGGGTTTACGCATCAGGGTTATTGACGCACTAGTATGCCTTTCAACCCCCCAAATCAAGCAGAAACGGGCTGGTAGGCCTAGATGTGAGAGAAAAGGTCTGGCATCAGTGTGCGCAGTAAAAAAAACCCACACACAGTGCGTAATGAAAAAAAAACCCGACCGTTTTTTGGGTTTTAAAAACACGATTTTATCATTTTCGTATGGTATTTATGGTTGTACAGTGAACCCTCGGTTAGCGGCCGTTCCTGTTAGCGGCCCTCGGTTAGCCCCTTTTACAGCTCCCGGTTAGTGGCCGTTATTCCGGTAGCGGCCGTATGGGCGATCAACCCCCCGGCGGGTGCTGTTGGCTTCTTTTGGCTGTCTCTTGGTGCGAGGGAAGCTTCTGCTCATTCATCCAGACATTTCCTTTTTTCCATTGTTTTCTGCCAGTGAAACCCAAAATAATAACCATGGCCCCAAGAAAGTTCCTAGTAGAGTAGTGGAGTCTGTTATTTGTGAAGGGCAAGGCATTTGCATGAAGATCTTGTAAAAAAACCCTGGAGCAAGTGTTGCTGGTAGTAAATTTAGGGCCAGCAAAGGCGGGTTTTGAGAGATTTAAGGGCGAGGGCATACATAGTGTTTAAGCATGGTGAGGCTGCAAGTTCAGACAAACATTCTGCTGAAAAGTTTGTGCAGAATTTCAGGACTACAAAAAGTGAAAATCGAAACCCTGTGATGAAACAGGCCTGTTTTGGAAAAAAATGCCCAACAGGACCTACATCCCCAGGGGGAAAAAGACACTAACACAAGCCATGAAAGACAGGCTAACCCAATGTTGTGTAGAAATGCAAGTGGGGATTTAAAGTAAGCCTTTCCGATATTACTCTGAAACTCCCAGTGTTAAAAAAAATGTTCACAAAAAAAGATTGTGGGGATGGGGAAATCAAATAAAAATGCATGGGTCACAAGGTCAATTTTCAAAGTTGGGTTGATGATGTTTTTTCCCAAGTGTGAAAAAACCTTCAGGATAACAATTTGGGACCGGCCTCCTGGTACTGGAAAATGCTCCTGAAATCCTCCAGACTTAAGACCAAATGTCTAGGGACTTCAAATTTATAAAAGTGAAGTTCTTGCCCCCTAACCCCCTCTTCCCCAGCCCATGGACCAGTAGGTCTTCTAACTTAAAGAAACTGTACCCCAAAAGGTGTTTCAAAGTGCTTTGAAATGACCTCAGACACTGAATTGACCCAAAAGTTCTGGAAGAACTTCCCAAAATCTACAACTGCATAGGGCCCTTTTAGGGAAAGGGTTAGGGGGGAGTGACTACCAGGGCTTTGAACTCTGTTTGGGGACCACTGTGGCGGTTGTGTTGATAAGAGGGATTTTAAAGGGTTTGCAGGGCGCCCTTTCCTGTTGTGGGAAAATTTGTGACATTGGGGAACACCTGGGGTTGGAGGTGAGGGGTGAGGATGTGGAAGAGTTTGGAGGACCACAGTGTAGAGCTAACCACTGAAAGCTACAACAACTGGAAGTTAACTTCATCAGACCAAAGTTCAGGGAATTGCTTCAGAAAGGGAGGAGGAGGAAAAAGGGAAAAGAAGGAGGTGCCCCGCAGAGATTAAGGAAATTTGTTCTATGGACAAGGGCAGACATTTGTTGAAAAAAAAACCCTCCCGACCAAGCTGAAACAAGCCATATCTGCAACATGTTTAGTGACAAAACCTTGTCCCACTTCAGGGGAAAAGTTAAAGGCGCCAAAACCGAGCACTCTGGACAGTTATTTTTTGCACGGTTCTAGTGACTCCGTGGGCCTAGTGGATTAAAAAAAAAAGAAGGAAGTAACCCCAGAAAAGGGCTTGTTACTTGAAGCCTTTTTTGGGGTTCCCCCTTCCAAAAAATAACTCCTCCCCATCTTCCAAAACCAATTAGTCTTCAATGGTATTAATACTGACTAATTTTTAAACAAATTATTTTTGTGAATATTTTTTTCTGGAACGGTTAATTGTATTTAAAATTTTATGGGGGTAATCGGTTGGCCATTTGGGTTAAAAAACCTGCCCTGGAAAATTACGGGCCCCTAACCGGTCCACTGACTCGTTTTCTTTGGGCTATTTGATAGAATGGAAGATAATTACAGAAATAGAATTTTTGATTGGTTTTTACGATGACAAGTACCTTAAAAGACCAAAAAAGTGAAAAAGTTATTTTTTCCAATGTTCAAAAATAAACAAATCACGCCACCTCAATACACATCAACTGATGAGTCTAATATTCTTTCAAAGTGAGTGATATTATTTATAATTTTTGCAATAATGCAGAGTCTGCATAACAGTAAATCTTCTATTTTTTTTGAGAATAAAAATTCAAAAAGGAAAGCAAGAGTTATATAAAAGGGCCTGGAGACATGACTAATAAACAAAAAAATGTTATTTTAGCTCCAGGAATGTCTGTCTTGTTTATTCTGGACCCTATTTTGCAATTGGATCTTTTGAAACGTGTGAAATTGGTTAAATGCAATTTCGCCATTTTATTGGGTAGTTGAAATTGGTAAATGGGATTTCTTTACTCAATCATAGAAAGGGTTCAGCAAAATAGCTATGATTTTGTCGACAAACAATGGTTTGGCCAAAATGGGCCCCAAAGGGGGGAATTCTGATGCGTATATCGCAAACTTTGGGGAGCGAAATTTTCCCAAAGTTTTCCATCAATATCTACTATTGTTTATTATTGAAAAAAGATTCCCCATCATTTCATAAGAAAAAATTTTTTTTTTTTTGGGAAAATGGAAACCCTTAAGGAGATAACCCCTTTTGACTTTTTTGGACATACAACAGTGACCCCTCGTGTTTCTGTGTTTCCGTATATCAGTGATTTCATGTTTTAGGTTTTTCTTATTTTTCCCCTCTGTAGGTTTTTCCCCCGTGTATCAGCCCTACCAGACCATCCGCCTGCCCGCGGTGCACACCCGCCGCACAGGACGCCAGTCTAGCGTTGTTTACCACCGAGAAACATTCCCGCGCTCTTTCAAACATTTCACTTCCCTTTGGGGGTTTTAGTCGTACTATTACGTTTCCCCTGGGGTTATTGATGCTATCGCCAAATTTAGCCCTAAAATCAAGCAGAAACGGCTGTTAGGCCTGGGGATAGAATGGGTCTGTGCGGTCAGGGGCGCAGTATAAAATTCCTGCACCACACAGTGCATAATGGGGAAAAAAAAAAACTGCCGTTTTTTTGGTTTAAAACAGAATTTTGGGTCTATTTTCGTAGGGTATTTATGTTGTATTTTTTTCTTAGTCTCATTTTATAGAATAGATGATATATAAAAAAAAATAGAGATAATTTTGACTGGTTTCACGATGACGTCCTTAAAACGAGCGAAAAGTGGAAAATGTTTGTTTTTGGCCGATGTTCAGGAGTAAAAAACCCCCTCGTCCAATAAAATCAACTGGAGAGTCTAATATTTTTGCACAAGTGCGCTGATATTATTTATACCATTTTAACAATGATGCAGTTGGATACATAACAGTAAATCTTCTATTTTTTTGTGAGAATAAAAATTCAAAATGAAAACAAAAGTAATGTAAGAGGGGCCTGGAGCGTGACTAATGAACAGAGATGTTTTTTTTTAGTGCCGGGAATGTCTGCCTTTTTATTCTGGACCCTTTTTGAAATTCACGTTTGAAATTTTGGAAATTGGCCAAATTGCCATTTTCTGACCACTTTTTTGGGGTAGTTGAAATTGATAAATAGGCGGTTTCTTGTACTCAATCGATAGAAGAAATGGAGTTCTAGCGAAATAGCTATAATTTTAGTAGACTGAAACATTGGAATTTGCCGAAAATAGGGCTAAAAGTGGGGAAATCCCCGTGGTAAATGTCATCGACCCCCAAACTTCGCGAAAGCCTAATTCCGTTAGTTTTCGATCAAATTTCATAATTTTGGGGGTGTTATGATGGGAAAAAAAGATTCTCGATCATTTCAAAAATTTTTTTTTTCCAAAAAATTTCCCCTCAAAGGGTTAAAAATCTCGATGAGAACTTTTTGCATGCATTTTCCTAAAGACGGGGATGAATCACTTCTTCTGTTGTGTTTGCAATGAGAGAAACTGTGCAAGAGTCTACAGGGTACAGTTCATTTGAGCTGATCTTTGGGCACAAACGGGGTCCTCAGGGGTGCTAAAGGAAGGATGGATGGGAAAGATGTCTGTAACACTCTAAAACCCCCTTGTCAAGGTTGCAGGTGGGCACGTCAGTTGGCTAAGGCAAATAACCCTTTGACTGTTTAGTCGTATATAACCACAGCCAGTGTTTCAGACGTATACTTTAAAAAATTCTGGGCTTCAAATAAACGGGAGGCTTGTCCACATGTGAGAGAATGGGTCTGTGGGTCAGTGTGCATTGTAAAAAAAAATCCCAGACGATTATTGAAAAAACCCAACTGTGTTTTGGATTAAAACACCGACTTTGGGGTTTATTTTCAAAAGTATTTATGGTTGTATTCTCTTTTCGTGGTCTCATTTGACAGAATGGGAAACAAAATCAAAATAGAGATGATTTTAATTATTTTCATAATGAAAACGACCTTGAAATTGAGCTAAAAGTAGGGGAAATGTTCGATTTTTGCCAATGTTCGAATCAAAACACCACGCCCAATAAAATAAACTGGTGAGTCTAATATTCTTTCACAAGTGCCCTGATATTATTTATACCATTTTTAAATTAACCCTTTAACTGTCCACACGTAGATTTACGTTCACCCCACACTGCTCGAATATTTAAAAAAAAAAAATCTTTTTTTTTTTTTTAAAAAAGAAAGCGCATTTTTTTAAACAGGATAGGGTAAAAAAAATTTTTTGGGCCAGTACTTTCCGGGAAAAAAGCCCGACAAGTTGGTGCTGGATGTCACCTGACGGCCCTCAAGTCCGCCGCTTGCAGAAGTAATGCCGATATATTTTTTTTTTAGTTTTATTTTAATTTATACAAATTTTTTTGTTCTGGTATTTACAATTTATAATAGTTCTTGTGATTTCATAAATCGTTGTTCTAACACTAATATTAGGTACTGAAATAGTACTAAATAATCACAATGACACCAACAGGTGAACAATTTCACCTGCCATGGTCATTACTATTGTCTATAAATATATACAAAGTATTTATAGGTCCCAGCAATGTTTTAGACATCCTGGGTTATATATGAAACCCTTGAAGAATGGTGTGTTGACAATTGTCAGATAACTACTATAAGGAGGACATTGATGAATGAATGTGTGCAAGGAACCCTTGCTTTTTTTTCACTGTCTGTATCTATCTATCTGTCTATCTATCTGTCTGCCTATCTATCTGTTCCCGCCTATCTATCTGTCTGTATATCTATCTGTCTGTCTATCTGTCTGTCTTTTTCTGTGTATTATCTGTCTAGCTCGGGTTATCTGTCTTTGTTTTCCGCCTATGTGTGCCTGGAGTATAATATGAAACCCTTGACGAATGGTGTTATGACAAGTGTCAGATAACACTGACAGCCCCAAAGACATTGATGAATGAATTTCGAAGGGGGAAACCCCCGCTTTTTTTTCACTGTCATCTGTCTATCCCTGTCTAGCTATGCTTATATGTCTTTCCGTCTGCCCGTAGTGTGTCTTTCCGTCTGCCTTGTGTAGTGTCTTTCCGTCTGCTTGTCTCAGTCAGTGCCTGAAGCCAACAGGTATTATACACGATGCAAAAGTGACAATCGTATTACCCCGTCATGGTATTATGTCTTATATATCTACAAACATTTATAGCACTTTGCCCGGGAATTTTTGGGTTATCCCAGGTAATTTACACTATGTATAATAACTATATTATGTGTACATTGAGAGAGAGATATTACAGATACAGTGGTACCTCGGTTACGAATTTTTCGTTAGAATGCTGTTTAATGCCATTACCAAACAATTTATCCCCCTAAGGGAAAAATGTAAAATAGACTAGTCCTTTTACACCCCAAAAATATACTTACAAAAGCATTTAAAAAATAAACTTACATAAAAGGGGGATTTTGGGGACCTCTAACTCGAGGGACCACTGTATATATAGATAGACAGAGATATAGACACAGAGACAGCCAGAGACAGCCAAAGCCGCCTGCCCAAAAATATAAGAACATAAAAAAAGGGAAAACTGAGCAGGCCATGGCCCATCAACAGGTCCATTCACCCCAGCTTAGGGCCAAGACCCACCTAGTCGGTCACATCCTCTGAAGGAAGGAGCACAGCATCAGACCTAGTAGCAAAGCTGTCAGGTCCAAACCAACCCCCCCACAACCACTCATGTATTTTTCGAACCTATTTTTACTTTTTTATAAGGGGGGTTTTGCGACATGACATCATTGAAACATGGTGTTTGCCACATTATTTGCTCTAGCTGGCACTCAATTGAACTAGTGCTCCCCCCAAAGGGACTAAGTGGTCCCAGATTTTTTTAAAACTGCGCACACTGAGGGTCAGACCCATTCTCATGTCAGGCACTCGGCCTATTGCACTAAATTTGAAGGAATGAAAAAAAAAAAGATCTACGTTGGAGCAGACGCGTACAAACGATTCACGTTTGGACATTGTTAATGCAGTAGTCTGCATAAAGTAAACTTTATTTTTTGTGTGAATAAAAAAACAAAATAAAAAGCAAATAATATAAGAGGGCCAAAGGCGGACTAATGAAAGAAAAAGTTATTTTAGTGCCAGGAACCCCGCAGTTTTTTCTACCCCTTTTTAAGTTACATTTTTTTTTTTGCATAAATTGAACTTCCAATTTCGACCACTTTAGTTTGGGAGTTGTCTAAATTTGGGGGTTTCTTGTATCAATCGATAGAACAAATGGGGTTCTAAAAAAATAGCTAGGTTTTGGGCGACTGGAACAATGGAAATTTGGGCCCAAAAAAGGGCTCAAAGTTGGCAAAATCCCCGGGGTATATAACCCGGGGATCACAACTTCGCGGGCTAATTTCCGAAGTTTTCCATCAAATTTCGTACTTTTTGTCATTACCATCGTAAAAGATTTCTATCATTTCATAAGAATTTTATTTTTTAATATTTTAACCAGGAGACACTTAGTTTGGGGGGGGCAGTCAAACGGTTAAAAGCAGCTCAAATGGATGAAACAAGGTTTACAGAAGTTCAAGTTCCTCCTTCCATCTAGGAGACAAGGTGTTGGTACAGGAACCATACCTGGCCCACCTTGAAAGCTAGATTTACGGGGTTCATGAAAGTAAATAAATTATC
>WNWK01054492.1:0-11545 GCA_009830355.1 Cherax destructor
TGGTTGTACCTCCTGGATGGTAGTACCTCCCTGGATGGTTGTACCTCCCTGGATGGTAGTGTCTCCCTGGATTGTTGTACCTCCCTGGATGGTTGTACCTCCCTGGATGGTTGTACCTTCCTGGATAGTTGTACCTCCCTGGATGGTTGTTTCTCCCTGGATGGTAGTACCTCCCTGGATGGTTGTACCTCCCTGGATGGTAGTACCTCCCTGGATGGTTGTACCTCCCTGGATGTTTGTACCTCCCTGGATGGTTGTACCTCCCTGGATGGTTGTACCTCCCTGGATGGTTGTACCTCCCTGGATGGTAGTACCTCCCTGGATGGTAGTACCTCCATGGATGGTAGTACCTCCCTGGATGGTTGTACCTCCCTGGATGGTTCTACCCCTCTGGATGGTTGTACCTCCTTGGATCGTTGTACCTCCCTGGATGGTAGTACCTCCCTGGATTGTGGTACCTCCCTGGATGGTTGTACCTCCCTGGATAGTTGTACCTTCCTGGATGGTGGTACCTCCCTGGATGGTAGTACCTCCCTGGATAGTTGTACCTCCCTGGATGGTTGTTCCTCCGTGGATGGTTGTACCTCTCTGGATGGTAGTACCTCCCTGGATGGTTGTATCTCCCTTGATGGTTGTACCTCCCTGGATAGTAGTACCTCCCTGGATGGTAGTACCTCCCTGGATGGTAGTACCTCCCTAGATGGTTGTACCTCCCTGGATGGTGGTACCTTCCTGGATAATAGTACCTCCCTGGATGGTGGTACCTCCCTGGATGGTTGTACCTCCTGGATGGTTGTACCTCCCTGGATGGTTGGATAGTTGTACCTCTCTGGATGGTTGTACCTCCCTGGATGGTAGTAACTCCTTGGATGGTGGTACCTCCCTGGATGGTTGTACCTCCTGGATGGTTGTACCTCCCTGGATGGTTGTACCTCCCTGGATGGTTGTACCTACCTGTATGGTTGTACCTCCCTGGATGGTTGTACCTACCTGTATGGTAGTAACTCCCTGGATGGTGGTACCTCCCTGGATGGTTGTACCTCCTGGATGGTTGTACCTCCCTGGATGGTTGTACCTACCTGGATTGTGGCACCTCCCTGGATGGTTGTACCTCCCTTGACGATAGCACCTCTCTGGATGATAGTACCTCTCTGGATGGTAGTACCTCTCTGGATGGTTGTACCTCCCTTGATGATAGTACCTCTCTGGATGGTTGTACCTCTCTGGATGGTAGTACCTCCCTGGATGGTTGTACCTCCCTGGATGATAGTACCTCTCTTGGATGGTAGTACCTCTCTGGATGATAGTACCTCTCTGGATGGTGGTACCTCCCTGGATGGTGGTACCTCCCTGGATGGTTGTACCTCCTGGATGGTTGTACCTTCCTGGATGGTTGTACCTCCCTTATAATTGTACCTCCCTGTATGGTAGTAACTCCCTGGATGGTGGTACCTCCCTGGATGTTTGTACCTCCTGGAGAGAGAGAGAGAGAGAGAGAATGAGAGATAATTTTCCAGCACAAAAATTTCCCCAATTTCAGGTATTTCCCAACCGGAAGTTCCTTCAGGTGTTCCCCGTGACTCATATATTGATGACTACGACACAACACCTGTCTGATACTGTATCCCTGGACCGTGGTCCATAACCCACTGTCTGGTCCTTGTATCCCTGGACCGTGGTCCATAACCTACTGTCTGGTCCTTGTATCCCCTGGACCATGATCCATAACCCAGTGTCTGGTCCTTGTATCCCTGGACCGTGGTCCATAACCCACTGTCTGGTCCTTGTATCCCTGGACCGTGGTACATAACCCACTGTCTTGTCCTTGTATCCCTGGACCGTGGTCCATAACCCACTGTCTGGTCCTTGTATCCCTGGACCGTGGTACATAACCCACTGTCTTGTCCTTGCATCCTTGGACCATGGTCCATAACTGACTGTCTGGTCCTTGTATTCCCTGGACCGTGGTCCATACCCACTGTCTGGTCCTTGTATCCCTGGACCGTGGTCCATAACCCACTGTCTGGTCTTTGTATTCCCTGGACCATGGTCCATAACCCTGTCTGGTCCTTGTATCCCTGGACCGTGGTCTATAACGCACTGTCTGGTCATTGTATTCCCTGGACCGTTGTCCATAACCCACTGTCTGGTCCTTGTATCCCCTGGACCATGGTCCATAACTGACTGTCTGGTCCTTGTATCCCCTGGACCATGGTCCATAACTGACTGTCTGGTCCTTGTATCCTTGGACCGTGGTCAATAACCCACTGTCTTGTCCTTGCATCCCTGGACAGTGGTCCATAACCCAATGTCTTGATCTTGTATCCCTGAACCGTGGTCCATAACCCACTGTCTGGTCCTTGTATCCCTGGACCGTGGTCCATAATCCAATGTCTGGTCCTTGTATCCCTGAACCGTGATCCATAACCCACTGTCTTCTCCTTGCATCCCTGGACCGTGGTACATAACCCACTGTCTGGTCCTTGTATCCCTGTACCGTGGTCCATAACCCACTGTCTGGTCCTTGCATCCCCTGGACCATGATCCATAACCCACTGTCTTTTCCTTGTATCCCTGGACCGTGGTACATAACCCAATGTCTGGTCCTTGTATCCCTGGACCGTGGTACATAACCCACTGTCTGGTCCTTGTATCCCTGAACCGTGATCCATAACCCACTGTCTTGTCCTTGCATCCATGGACCGTGGTATATAACCCACTGTCTGGTCCTTGTATCCCCTGGACCATGGTCCATAACCCACTGTCTGGTCCTTGTATCCCTGGACCGTGGTCCATAACCCACTGTCTGGTCCTTGTATCCCTGGACCGTGGTCCATAACCCTCTGTCTGGTCCTTGTATCTCTGGACCGTGGTCTATAACCCACTGTCTGGTCCTAGTATCCCCTGGACCATGGTCCATAACCCACTGTCTGGTCCTTGTATCCCTGGACCGTGGTCCATAACCCACTGTCTGGTCCTTGTATCCCCTGGTTTATGGTCCATAACCCACTGTCTGGTCCTTGTATCCCTGGACCGTGGTACATAACCCACTGTCTGGTCCTTGTATCCCTGGACGGTGGTACATAACCCACTGTCTGGTCCTTGTATCCCTGGACCGTGGTCCATAACCCACTGTCTGGTCCTTGTATCCCTGGACCGTAGTCCATAACCCTCTGTCTGGTCCTTGTATCCCTGGACCGTGGTCCATAACCCACTGTCTTGTCCTTGCATCCCTGGACCGTGGTACATAACCCACTGTCTGGTCCTTGTATCCCTGGACCGTGGTCCATAACCCACTGTCTTGTCCTTGCATCCCTGGACCGTGGTCCATAACCCACTGTCTGGTCCTGTATCCCCTGGACCATGGTCCATAACCCACTGTCTGGTCCTTGTATCCCCTGGACCGTGGTCCATAACCCACTGTCTGGTCCTTGTATCCCTGGACCGTGGTCCATAACCCACTGTCTGGTCCTTGTATCCCCTGGACCATGGTCCATAACCCACTGTCTGGTCCTTGTATCCCTGGACCGTGGTCCATAACCCACTGTCTGGTCCTTGTATCCCTGGACCGTGGTACATAACCCACTGTCTGGTCCTTGCATCCCTGGACCGTGGTCCATAACCCACTGTCTGGTCCTTGTATCCCTGGACCGTGGTCCATAACCCACTGTCTTGGTCCTTGATCCCTGGACCGTGGTCATAACCACTGTCTGGTCCTTGTATCCCTGGACCGTGGTCCATAACCCACTGTCTTGTCCTTCATCCTGGACCGTGGTACATAACACTGTCTGGTCCTTGTATCCCTGGACCTGGTCCTAACCACTTCTGTCCTTGATCCCTGGACTGGTCATAACCTGTCTGGTCCTTGTATCCCTGGACCGTGGTACATAACCCACTGTCTTGTCCTTGTATCCCTGGACCGTGGTCATAACCCACTGCTGGTCCTTGTATCCCTGGACCGTGGTCCATACCACTGTCTGGTCCTTGTATCCTGGACCGTGGTCCATAACCCATCTGTCTGGTCCTTGTATCCGGACCGTGGTCTAACCCTGTCTGTCTTGTTCCTGGACCTGGTCCAACCCACTGTCTGGTCCTTGTATCCCTGGACCTGGTCCAAACCCACTGTCGGTCCTGATCCTGACTGGTCATCCCACTGCTGGTCCTGATCCCTGAGTGTATCTCTCCTGGACCGTGGTCTCCAGTATCCGGACCGTGGTTCCCTCTGGTCCTTGTATCCCTGACGTGGTCATACCCTGCTGGTCTGACCGGGTATAACCAACTGTCTGGTTTCCTAGTGTCATCCCTTGCCGATGGTCATAACCCACTGTGGTCTTTATCCCTGGACTGGTCCAAACCACGTGGTCTTGTACCCTGGACTGGTCCAAACCACGTGGTCTTGTACCCTGGACCGTGGTCATCAACTGTCGGTTTTATCCCTGGAATGGCCGGTCAGTCTTTACTGACCGTACCATTACCCTGGTTTCCTGTATCCTGGACCTGGTCATCCGTGTCTGGTCCTGTGATCCTGGGTTCCAATCCTGTCTGGTGTATCCTTGGCATACTGTCTGGGTCTTGTGTTCCTGGGTGATCCAGGATTCTGGGGTATCCTGGGACCGTGGTACCTACATTCTGGTTGATCCTGGACCGGGGTACGTGTATGCTTGTCCTGTATCCTTTGGACCGGGTATCCTGATATCGTATCCTTGTATCCTGGACTGGGTATACTGGTGATCCTGGTCCTGGTATCCTGGACCGGGTACTAGATTCTGTTTGATCCTGGGACGTGGTCCGATACCAGTTTGGTTGTATCCTGGACGTGGTATCCTTTATGTTGGTATCCTGGGGACGTTTGGTACTGAGCATGCTGGTGCTTGGGATCCTGGACCGGTACGTACCCTGGGTATTTGTCCTTGTATCCTGGGACCGTTTTAACACTGTATCTAGGTCTTGACATGGACCTTGTGTCCAGCAGACAGACAGGTCACCATACTTGTGTCCAGCAGACCAGTCACACTTGGTCCAGCAGACGCAGGTCCCTACTTGTGTCCAGCAGACACACAGGACACCATACTTGTGTCCAGCAGACAGGACACCATACTTGTGTCCAGCAGACACAAAGGATACCATACATGTGTCCAACAGACAGACAGGTCACCATGCTTGTGTCCAGCAGACAGACAGGTCACCATGATTGTGTCCAGCAGACAGACAGGACACCATGCTTGTGTCCAGCAGACAGACAGGTCACCATACTTGTGTCCAACATTTCGCCCATAAGTTAGCTTTCTTCAGTCTGATTTCGAAGGGACTGATATACCTGTTGTGTGTGTGTGTTTGACGCGTCTGTAGACGACTAAAGAAGCCTGGTGAGCTATATGTGTCGTAATAAGAGGTCACCTTACTACCAGTGACAAGAGGTCAGTGCAAGAGGTCATTAGAGGTCATTAGAAGTCACTACAGGTAATTAGACGTCACTAGATGTCATTAGAGGTCACCACTAGAGGTTATTACTAAAGGTTAACACTAGGGTCATAAGTTTGTCAGTAGTGGTCATTGCAGAAGGTCACCACAAGAGGTCTTTAGAGGTCACCACTAGAGGTCTTTATAGGTCACTACTAGAGGTCATTAGAGGTTACCACTAGAGGTAAGAGGTCACCACTAGAGGTTATTGCAAGAAGTCACCACTAGAGGTCATTGCTAGAGATCACCATTAGAGGTCATTGTAGATTACCACTAGAGGTCATTAGAGGTCACCACTAGAGGTTATCGCTAGAAGTCACCACTAGAGGTCATTATAGGTTACCACTAGAGGTCATTAGAGGTCACCACTAGAGGTTATTGCTAGAAGTCACCACTAGAGGTCATTGCTAGAGGTCACCACTAGAGGTCATTATAGGTTACCACTAGAGGTCTTTTGAGGTCACCACTAGAGGTTTTTGCTAGAAGTCACCACTAGAGGTCATTACTAGAGGTCACCACCAGAGGTCATTAGAGGTCACCACTAGAGGTGAGTGCTAAAGGTCATCTTACAACTAGTGACCAGAGGTCAGTGCAAAAGGGCAATAGAGGTCACCACTAGAGGTCTTTTGAGGTCACCAGTAGAGGTCATTAGAGGTCACCAATAGAGGTCAATAGAGCTCACCACTAGAGGTCATTAGAGGTTACCACTAGAGGTTAATGCTAGAGGTCAACACTAGAGGTCATTAGAGGTCACCACTAAAAGTCATTAGAGGTCACCACTAGAGATCATTAGAGGTCACCACTAGAGGTCATTAGAGCTTACCACTAGAGGTCATTAGAGGTCACCACTAGAGGTGTCTTAAGTGGGCAGTAAAGTAGGTGGGTGGTGGTGGGTAGCGAGCATTGAACTAAGACAGGGGGTGTAAGTTTGGTCTGGAGGTCAAGGGGAGGTTACGAGAGGTTAGGGGTCAGATGGGGAGTTTGACAGGTGATGTCCCTGGCCTCTCGTGTTGGGAGATGGTGAGAGACTGGGATGTAGGTGGGAGATGGTGAGACTGGGGTGTAGGTGAGAGATAGTGAGACACACACAACACACACACACACACACACACACACACACACACACGCCCCGATGGCATGGTGGCTAGCGCTCTTGCTTCACGCACGGAGGGCCCGGGTTCAATTCCCGGCGGGGCCGAAACATTTCGAAGTGTTTCGTTACACACACACACATACATACAACAGGCCTAGTGTCTAATCGACATGCGCCTAGGACAAAATAGTAACACACACACTGGACAGGCTGCAAGCCTGGTCCAGCAATTGGCTCCTGGAGTTCAACCCCACCAAGTGCAAAGTCATGAAGATTGGGGAAGGGCAAAGAAGACCGCAGACAGAGTACAGTCTAGGGGGCCAGAGATTACAAACCTCAATCAAGGAAAAAGATCTTGGGGTGAGTGTAACACCAGGCACATCTCCTGAGGGGCACATCAACCAAATAACTGCTGCAGCATACGGGCGCCTAGCAAACCTAAGAACAGCATTCCGACATCTTAATAAAGAATCGTTCAGGACCCTGTACACTGTGTACGTTAGGCCCATACTGGAGTATGCAACACCAGTTTGGAACCCACATCTGGCCAAGCACGTAAAGAAGCTAGAGAAAGTGCAAAGATTTGCAACAAGACTAGTCCCGGAGCTAAGGGGTATGTCCTACGAGGAGAGGTTAAGGGAAATCGACCTGACGACACTGGAGGACAGGAGAGATAGGGGGGACATGGTAACGACATATAAAATACTGAGAGGAATTGACATGGTTGACAGAGACAGAATGTTCCAGAGATGGGACACAGCAACAAGGGGACACAGTTGGAAGTTTAAGACTCAGATGAATCACAGGGATGTTAGGAAGTATTTCTTCAGTCACAGAGTGGTCGGGAAGTGGAATAGCTTGGGAAGCGATGTAGTGGAGGTAGGTTCCATACATAGCTTTAAGAAGAGGTATGATAAAGCTCATGGCGCAGGGAGAGTGACCCAGTAGCGGCCAGTGAAGAGGCGGGACCAGGAGCTATGTCTCGACCCCTGCAACCACAACTAGGTGAGTACACACACACATACACACACACACACAGTCAAAAGGGACACGGAGGGAACGCGGAGAAAAAAAAACTCTTGTATACTCAGGCACTGTCAGACACACGAGGTGCCCAAAACAAGATGAGCAGGATACTAACACCAAATGAGAGGGATATGGAAAAAGAAGCCATGGACAAGAAGGGCTCAGAAGCAGCATGAGGTGCAGTAACAGCACATGAGAGGGTAGACAAAGCAGCAGACACACTAAACGCAGAGACCCCAACAATATACAGCAGTGGACAGGGGCAAAGTAGGAGGCCGGACACACAGAGGAACACAGGGGCTACAACAATGACAGAACCGAAAGATGCTAATGCATCTCTGACGATGCAAAGGGAGACACTGTGGGAGGAGGAAAGGGAGAGGTCGATCTTTATCTATGGCCTTAAGAAAGTCGAAGGGGTCACCCATGACAGAAGAAAACTGGAGGAGAAAGAAGGGATTAAGGTATCATGCTAGCACAGGGGAGACACGTCTCAGGTGACAAATTTTGGAGAATTGGGTGGTACTGAGGAAGAAATCAGCCCCTCAAAGTAATCTTCAATGCAGAATCAGCCCGTACCATGATCCTGCAGGGAAGCATGGCTGAAGGCGAATCAGGAGTACCAGGATGTATACCTAGATCGGACAGAACACAGGAAAGAGGAAGGCCCAAAGGAGTGGATAAGAAAGCGAAGAGAGGAGAGAGAGGAGAAGACAGCGAGTACGGAAGGCACCAGGCCCAAGCAGAAGGACAAACACACCCACTGGTAGCACTCAGGAGGGCCTCAAATCACAATAACCCAATGGCAACCATATATTTTAACATCACACACACACATCATTCCCCCTGTACCCACCCCAGCAACCCAAACCCACCATCACAACTACCCCACCCCACCAACCCACACTCAAACAATACAACCCCCACCATGCAGCAACCCCCAATGGAAACCCTGCCCCCGACCCACCAAGATCCCCCAGGCCACACTGTGGAAATGAGGCTGAAGGTTTGGTACACAAAGCGGATGGAATCACGAATAAGTATGAAGAGTGGAATGAAAAAATAGGTGAAATGTCCCCAGACATCATAGCCGTCACAGAAACTAAACTAAATGAGGCAATAACAGACGCAATCTTCCCACAGGGATATCAGATCCTGAGGAAAGATAGAAGGAGCAGGGGAGGAGGAGGGGTCGCACTGCTCGTAAGGAACCATTGGAGATTCAAGGAAATGGAAGGAATGAAAGTGTGTGGAGAAAGGGACTTTATAGTAGGTACCATCCAGTCTGGGGAGCACAAGATAGTCATTGCAGTGATGTATAACCCACCACAGAACTGCAGGAGGCCAGGAGAGGAATATGACGAGAGCAATAGAGCAATGGTGGACACTCTGGCGGAGGTGGCAAGAAAAGCGCACATGAGCAGAGCGAAGTTACTGGTCATGGCTATTACAACCTCAGGTTCAATGGCCTGTTAACCTGAGTGTAAAAGGGAGCTTGGAGCAAAGAAACACAGTAGAAGATGTATTGAAATTGTATTTCCTTCAAAAATCAGTTAGATTAATTCCAGACTTTTGTCTTTTCCTTCACCAAGTAATTGTGATTATATAAGACTTTTGTCTTTTCCTTCACCAAGTATTACAAAAGGGCTTTTTTTACACATATGTACACTATATACAAAGGAGTAGTATTTAGTGCATGCCACAGTTGTCTAGGCTAAGCAGCAGCAAAGACAGACAACTTCCACAACCACTCTATGCAGGAATTCCAATGACAAACCATGAGTGGTATCCACGTCACCTTGTCATTGTTAAACTCGCATTTTAATTGGCTGAACCAAGTCGTTGATTTGATGATGGGGCCCCATCACCAAACCCTTAACGATGGTTTGCTGGTTGGAGGGGAGCCTATGTGGGTGTGTTTAACATGCTCTGAATAAAGGTTACATACTCTTTGCATGCAACACCCCCACCCCAAGAGGGTTCAGGACTAGGCTTCCACCTCAAATGGGTAGAGTGCCGCCATGGCACATATAATAATGGGACCGCCTTTCCCCTCAACCATCCCGCTCATTAGTTAAAGCTAAACTTTTCTCGAGACATAAAGTCCAGCTTTAAACTTAAGAGTGAGACAGCAGACGGTAGGGCTAGCGTAGGTCCCAAAGGTGCCTGCGGTCGGTAGCAGGCCCCCCCCACTAAAAAAACCAATAAAAAAAAACCTGGTCAAGGACCAGGTGATAAGGCTGAGGAGAGAGGATGGGGAACTCACAAGTAATGATCAAGAGGTATGTGAGGAGCTCAACTCGAGGTTTAAGGAAGTATTCACAGTGGAGGCAGGAAGGCAGCTGGGTAGACAGGATAGGGTGAGTCACCAACAAGGGATGTATCAAGTACTGGAGGGCATACACACAACTGAGGGAGGTGAAGCAGTTACTCAGTGACCTTTATACCTCAAGGCGATGGAGTCCGGACAATATCTCCCCGTGGGTCCTTCGGGAAGGAGCTGAGGTTCTGAGTGTGCCACTTACCATAATATTCAACACATCCCTTGAAACTGGGCAGCTACCTGAGATATGGAAAAAGGCAAACATAGTCCCCATCTTTATAAAAGGAGACAGAAAAGAGGCACTAAACTATAGACCAGTGACACTTACGTGTATAGTGTGCAAAGTCTTAGAGAAAATCATCAGGAAAAGAATGGTGGAGCATCTGGAGCAGAACAGGATAATCAATGCCAGACAGCACGGATTCAGGGAAGGCAAATCCTGTGTAACTAACCTCCTGGAGTTCTATGATAAAGTAACAGAGGTAAGGCAAGAGAGAGAAGGGTGTGTTGACTGCATTTTCCTTGACTGCAGGAAGGCCTTCGACACAGTTCCTCATATGAGATTAGTAAAGAAGTTGGAAGACCAAGCGTGTATAACAGGAAGGGCACTGGAATGGATCAGGGAATACCTCACAGGGAGGTAACAATGGGTCATGGTGCGTGATGAGGTATCACAGTGTGCGCCGGTGACGACTGGTGTACTGCAGGGGTCAGTCCACATTGTATAGTTAGTAAATAATGGAGTCAGGGTGGACAACACCATGTAAATACGTAAAATTTATTCTTAGAGGGTACCCGTAGTATAATGAATTCCATGGAAATAATGTTATTGTGAGTATGTGCACCCAATGTGTCTTGTAAAGCCTGTATAAAGGCAAGGGCAATATCGCCTTTTTGAGTTAAATGTCACACCTTAGGAAATGCTACTGTCAGTCATTGTTTGCAGATGTGAGGATGCTACAGCGCTCATGGATGTGCAGTCAAGTTGACGTCTGGCCCCGTGGACAACCTGTATATAGAAGACTCTAGTTCCTGTGTCAGCGTTGGCTTGTTCTGTCTTCTGTCCAGCTGTGCGGGCAGGCCGATTTTCTCTTCCCGACTCACGTAGGGGAGAGTTTTTCAGCCTGCACCGGCAATTTCCTATTGTAAATGTCAGGTGACCGGAAGCCAGTTTCCTGGGTAACCTTGCTTGCTTGTTTACACCTTCGTGCCCGCCAGTATTGTCGTGTCGAGACGACACGCGGTAGGTGGACGGCGGATGTAACAGCCTACCCAGAGGCTGTTTCAAACTGCGCGCACTATGGTGCTGCCCTCTATAGGCCTATCAAGGTCGGGCTGGTCAGCCATGCTTCTCTCTCACTAACACGGCCTACCTCACTGAAGCCTGTATAAAGGCAAGGGCAATATCGCCTTTTTTTAGTTAAAAGTCACACCTTAGGGAAATCTACTGTCAGTCATTGTTTGCAGATGTGAGGATGCTACAGCGCTCATGGATGTGCAGTCAAAGTTGCGTCTGGCCCCGTGGACAACCTGTATATAGAAGACTCTAGTTCCTGTGTCAGCGTTGGCTTGTTCTGTCTTCTGTCCAGCTGTGCGGGCAGGGCCGATTTTTTTCTTCCCGACTCACGTAAGGGGGGGTTTTT
>WNWK01054493.1:0-11545 GCA_009830355.1 Cherax destructor
AGCTCACTGATACGCACTCCACTTTCATATTTTTCTATTATCTCCTTCTTCATTTCTATCGTACATATATTTCTGTTCCTCTTTGCCACAGGCTTAGCACTAGGATCTTTCCTTGGACCCATGGTAGCTTATTTAGCAGTTGCAAGCACTAAAAACAGTGGAATAATGACAATATACTGGTATGAATGCGTGGGTGTGGGTGGGTGGTCGCTCTCGCTTGAAACAATAGCACACTGACGCTCCCTGGGTGCGCGCTCAGCTGTGCTCCAAGCGGACAGGTCCGGTACGAAAGGCGTAAGACGAATCAATCAACGGATGTCGCATTCAAATTTCTTACGTTATAAGTAACGGATATCGAATATAACGTAAGGTGATAACAACGTAAGTCGAGTACCACTGTATTTCTTTTCTTATGCAAAATCAAAGTCGAGAACAACATCCCTGGCTGTCTTCAAGCAGGCACTGGACAGGCACCTAAAGTCGGTACCTGACCAGCCAGGCTGTGGTTCGTACGTTGGACTGCGTGCGGCCAGCAGTAACAGCCTGGTTGATCAGGCTCTGGTCCAACATGAGGCCTGGTCACAGACCGGGTAATGGGGGCATTGACCCCTGGAATTCTCTCCAGGTAAACTCCAGGTAAATTCCTATCCCTCACTCATTCCTAACCTTTGCACATTCCTATCCCTCACTCATTCCTAACCTTCACACATCCCTATCCCTCACTCATTCCTAACCTTCACACATCCCTATCCCTCACTCATTCCTAACCTTTGCACATTCCTATCCCTCACTCATTCCTAACCTTTGCACATTCCTATCCCTCACTCATTCCTAACCTTTGCACATTCCTACGTTTGCACATCTATTCGTGCAGCACTGTTACGACATAGGTTCAGTACTTAACACTGGACTTGTAAGTGTCACAGAATCCTATTTTTAGTATTTAATTTGTTGTGTAATTATTTATTTTCCACTGGCTGTAGCATATACTGTACAATTACTCATTTGTGATTAAGGTATCTCTTTTGTGTGGATTTGCCTGCCTCTTTGTCCATGACAATGTACAAAAATACAAGACTTTGTAGTTACAGTCAACAATGAATAAAACTGAGTTTATGTACGCTACATAATACTACATAGTAATATGAAAGTACTATTATACTTTTTCCTTTTTGCAAAGTACATTTTGCATTACTGGTATCTATCGAGACAGTCAAAACATGCTGGTTTCTAGTACATGCTGTGGTATGACAGTCAGCAAGGAGCATAGGGGCATTGTGTTGATTATACTATAAAATACATTATTCCTTAAAAAGTTCACATATACCACAAACAAATTACAGTGAAAATTGTTGGCATTCAAAGTTACAAACACACAGATGTCACTACTGGGAATTTCAGGATGAAAAATGTAGTCTACCTGGAGTCTACCTGAGAGAATTCCAGGGGTCAACACCCGCGGCCCGGTCCGTGACCAGGCCTCCTGTTGGACCAGAGCCTGATCAACCAGGCTGTTACTGCTGGCCGCACGCAGTCCAACTTACGAACCACAGCCCGGCTGATCAGGTACCGACTTGAGGTGCCTGTCCAGTGCCTGCTTGAAGACAGCCAGGGGCTTGTTGGTAATCCCCCTGATATATGCTGGGAGGCAGTTGAACAATCTTGGGCCCCTGACACTTATAGTTGCTATAATTTAAATCCAAATATCTACAAAAACCTCTCACAGTTATAAACATCTATAGATTACCACAGTCAAACATTCAGCAATTTAGTGAAAAATTAGGA
Organism: Cherax destructor; assembly: GCA_009830355.1. Lineage (NCBI taxonomy): Eukaryota > Metazoa > Arthropoda > Malacostraca > Decapoda > Parastacidae > Cherax > Cherax destructor. The sequence goes on from WNWK01054493.1 coordinate 1,786, forward strand.
AGTATGATTACTGATGCACACATGAACAAAGACCACTTAATCCTCACAGGCGACTTCAATATAAACCTCCTACAAGATCAGGACCCACTAGTAACTGAATTCACAAACACTATGAGCAACTGCTTGCTGCTCCCGACAATAACAAAACCTACGAGAATCTCTGAGACCTGTGCCTCTCTATTAGACCATATCTGGACTAACACCATATCCCCATTAAAATCAGGCATAATCAGACAATACCACTGACCACTACCCGACCTTTCTCATAACAAATCTCGGAAAATTACCACTAGAGACTACTAAAGTTACCTTCAGACTACATAATGAGACAGCTATAAATAGCTTTATAACAGCTATGACAAACATTGACTGGCAAACAGAAATAGACAACTTCCCAGATACTGACTTATGTATTAATAATTTTCTTAAAAAGACCCAATACCTCTATAATAAGCACTGCCCTAAAAACTAAACAAATCACAACTAAAAGACTAAATAGTCCCTGGCTAACCCCCAGCATACTCAAGTCCATTAATATAAAGCACCTATATGAAAAACAGTACAGAATGGGACAAATATCAAGAGAACAAACAAAACGCTACTCATCAAACCTAACGAGTCTGATAAGAAGGTCAAAAAAACTGTACTATGAGAACAGATTACATAAATTAAAAGGTGATATAAAAAAGACCTGGAAAACCCTATCTGAAATTCTAGGAACAAAAAGATATCCACAAACAGAACAATCAAACTAACAAAACCAGATGAACCCTTACTCCCACCTATTGAAACAGCAAACAAACTCAATGATTTCTTCTCCACCATAGGTAAAAAGCTGGCAAGCAAAATCCCAAGTTCTAATACTCCACCTAACGACTATCTCACTAGCACCTATCCGAACACACTATTCCTAGCCCCAACCAACCCAATAGAAGTTTCACTTATAATCAACACATTAAAAAACAAAGCAGGTGACCTAAATAACTTACCACCTTATATATACAAAAAGCCTCTCAAGTTCTCTCACCAATTATTGCAACACTTTTTAACAAATCCATTGAATCCTCTACGTTCCCATCAATACTCAAAATAGCGAGGGGCACCCCAATACATAAGGAGGAGATCAAGCAGACCTGAATAACTACAGGCCGATATCTAACTTACCCCTTCTCTCCAAAATCTTTGAAAAATTAATTCATAGACAAATATATTCCTACCTCACCTCCAACAACGTACTCAACCACTGTCAATTTGGATTCAGGCCTAATAAAAATACAAATGATGCCATTATACACATGTTAGAAATCATTTACACTGCTCTTGGAAAAAGAAATCCCAGTGGGAATCTTCATTGATTTACGTAAAGCGTTTGATACAGTTGACCATGATCTGTTACACTTAAAATTATCGCACTATGGTATAAGAGGACACTCCCTAAACTACCTAAAATCATACCTTAGCAACAGAAACCAATATGTGTACACAAATGGAGCTAGCTCCACCACGCAAACTATTACCGTAGGTGTCCCACAGGGAAGTGTTCTTGGCCCACTACTCTTTCTCATTTACATTAACGACCTACCAAATGCATCTCAACTACTCAAACCCATACTTTTTGCAGATGACACTACATACGTTATCTCTCACCCAAGCCCAGACGCACTAGCCAACACTGCAAATACTGAATTGCAGAAAATATCTACCTGGATGATGACCAACAAACTTACTCTCAATATTGATAAAACCTATTTTATCCAGTTTGGGAACAGAGCTACAAACGCACCACTTAACATAACGATAAACGGGTCCCCTATCGCAAAACTCACAGAGGGAAAATTCTTAGGAATCCATCTTGACAGTGGCCTCAAATTTCAGACACATATACAACAAATCTCCAAGAAAGTCTCAAAGACCGTGGGAATACTATCCAAGATACGGTACATTGTTCCACAACCAGCTCTCCTTACCCTATATCACTCACTCATTTACCCCTACCTCACCTATGGAATCTGCGCATGGGGCTCTACATCAATAACTCATCTCAGACCACTAATAACTCAACAAAAGGCAGCAGTTAGAATGATAACAAATTCTCACTCCAGGCAACATACTCCACCAATATTCAAAAACCTAAACTTACTCACCATACAAGACATCCATACTTTTTACTGTGCAAATATTAACCCACCACTCAAACTTCTCCTTACTAATTTTAACAGGACACATGACCATAACACTAGACACAGATCACTCCTCGATGTTCCCCGTGTCCATCTAACACTATGTAAAAACTCAATGCATATAAAAGGCACAAAAATTTGGAATTCATTACCTATCATTGCCAAAGAAACCCTACCTGTACCCCAATTCAAAACAATGCTAAAAAACCACCTTCTCACCCAAAGCTAATTGCTCCATATCAAACATTCCCAGCAAAGTAGAATAATCACTTAACGTAAAACCTGACTAATCAATTCAATGTAATGTATGAATGAAAGAATGAATGTAAAACCTGTTATGAATAATACATACTTAGCTAGTTATTCCCACAACACTTACATTATAATGACCACGTAAACTAACTGCAATGCAATTAATTGTTTTAAATTGTTATCTCACTCAATTAGTTGCATTGCTACAATAAATTGCTACAATTAATTGATATGTTCAACTTATATTCAAACTTTATAACTTAGATATGCAACTTTACTTATTTTATAAATTATCAACCATAACTTTTTATTATTTTATTATTATTATTGCTTTAATTTGTTTAATCTGATCTAATTAATTTTATAATGAAGACAAAAGTACAAAACTGTTTAAAAAATGTCATGTCTAAACTATGTTCAAATTTCATAGCTTAAATACTCACCTTTACTCATTGTATACTATCTACAAAAATTCTTACAATTTAGTTTTAAGTTAATTTTAAGTCTGCCCAAAATGCCCTGCATACTAGGGGCTTTTGGCATGTACACCTCATGTAATCTCAATAACCAAATGTAATTCTTTGTATCACGTCCAAATAAAAATATTATTATTATTATTATTATTATTATTATAAAGAAATTTGTGTTTTTCTGCAAGGTTTTTATGACAACCACATCAATAATTATCTAATTTTTACTTAATTGCTGAATAAACACCTTACATAATTCATTGCTAAAATTAATGAGAGTAAGTATTATTCATTAAAATTCCACAGTGTTTACTTCAAGAATTAATGAAAAAAAAATTCTCAACAGTAGGTTTTACTTGTAACTTTGACTTTTTATGGAATCTTTTCCTCAAAAAATTCCTATATCTGAATATAGGTGAGGATGAATACGTATGTTATATACTATACTGAATATCTGTATGGTAGTTTCCATTGAACATGGTATAAAATGAGTCTGACTTGAATCAGCCTTTTTCAAAAGTGGCAAAGAAATACAGTGGTACCCCGGTTTGATGGTCCCCAAACTCACCTTTTATGTAAGTTTATTTTAAATGCTTTTGTAAGTGTAATTTTGGGGTCTAAAGGACTAGTCTATTTTACAACATTTCTTAAGGAGATAAATTCGTTTGGTAATGGCACTTGAACAGCATTCTGGAATGAAAAATATGTAAGGGTACCACTGTAAATCAGTATTGAATTACAGTCAATCAAACAATTTAAAAAATTCTTTAGAGAAAACATAAAATTAAAAAATGATAATGATTTTGTATCATTTTCTGATATAAAAATAAAAAATACATTATTGTATGACTATAGAAAAGATGCATAGCAAAAGACCTTTTATTATTACGATGTTTTGCCATCAATAGTCATAAGAATAAAAGGCTTCCTTTTGCTATATGCGTGTTTTTTCTGTTACCTATTGACTCAGCCACACTAAATACATAACACATTATAAGTAACAAGTATAAAAGAATATAGCAGGAGTCCAAATAAAGAAAACAAAATATAATTACCGCTCTAAGTTATTGTTTGGGTGTTTGATAAGGCCACCTAAAACCCCGTCCACTTATGAATCTGGTCGCGGATACCTTATTATTTTCAACGAATCTGTTTGGGTGTTAGGTATAGGTCACAGATTAAGAGAAGATATTCCAGAGAAATAGTCTTACTCCACATCTCTGATAACTATTAGGAGAAATCTAGTAAAATATTAAAAGGAAAACGGATTTAACTAGTTAGGTTAAAATAGGCTGGTACAGTGGACCCCGAGTTTCGAAAGGTTCTTACTCGTAAACTTCGTGTTTCGTAAGCTTTTACGACTCGAGAATCGTAAAACCGCTCGTGTTTCGTAACGTATTAGACCTGTCCGCCTGCTCCGCGCCTGCGCGAGCAGGACGCCGCCAGTGAAGCGTTGTTTACCATTGAGAGAACATTACCTAGCGCTCTTTCAAACATTCACACTACATTTGGTGTTTTTTTGGTGATTTAGTGATTGTCACTGTGAAATAAGTCACCATGGGTCCAAAGAAGCTTCCTAGTGGCACCCTGTGGTAAAGAAAGTGAGGAACACCATCGAACTGAAGAAAGAGATTATAGAAAAATATGAGAGTGGCGTACGTCTGAGTGATCTTGCCAGGATGTACAACAAAACCCCTTCTACTATCGGCTCTATCCTGGCAAAGAGAAATGAGATCAAGGAAGCTAATGTTGCAAAAGGGTTGATATGTTAACGAAAAATAGATCGAAAACAGTGGATGAGGTTGAGAAGTTGTTGTTGGTGTGGATCCATGAAAAACAGAGAGCGGGTGATAGTGTTTCCATGGCGATAATTTGTGAAAGGCAAGGAAGTTGCACGCAGATCTTGTCAAGACAATGCCTGCAACCAGTGGTGAGGCAAGTGATTTTAAAGCCGGAAAAGGCTGGTTTGACAGGTTTAAAAACGTAGTGGCATACACAGTGTTGTGAGGCATGGTGAGGCAGCCAGCTCAGACAAACGTGCAGCTGAAAAATTTGTGCAGGAATTCCAGGGGTTCGTAGAGGCTGAACAATTCCTCCCCCAACAAGTGTTTAACTGTGATGAAACAGGCCTGTTTTGGAAGAAAATGCCCAACAGGACCTACATTACTCAGGAGGAAAAGGCACAGCCAGGACACAAGCCTATGAAAGACAGGCTAACTCTCATGTTTTGTTCTAATGCTAGTGGTGATTTTAAAGTGAAGCCTTTACTGGTGTATCACTATGAAAATCCCAGACCCTTCAAGAATCACAGTGTTGACAAGAATAATTTGTGTGTGCGTTGGAAGGCTAACACCAAGGCATGGGTCACTACGGAGATTTTCAAGGAATGGGTGACTGGAGTGTTTGGCCCTACTGTGAAGAAATACCTCTTTGAAAAGAAATTGCCACTCAAGTGCCTCCTGATACTGGACAACGCTCCTGCTCACCCTCACAACTTGCAAGAGTGTTTGTCTGACAAGTTTAATTTCATCAGAGTGAAGTTCTTGCCTCCTAACACCACTCCTCTCCTCCAGCCCATGGACCAGCAGGTCATTTCCAACTTCAAGAAACTGTACACCAAAGCACTGTTTGAAAAGTGCTTTGAAGTGACCTCGGACACTGAGTTGACCCTAAGAGAGTTCTGGAAAGATCACTTCAACATTGTGCAATGCATACATACGCCTTATAGGTAAGGCTTGGGAGGGAGTGACTTCCAGGACTTTGAACTCTGCTTGGAGACCATTGTGGCCAGGTTGTGTCCAACAGAGGGATTTTGAAGGATTTGAGGCTGACCCTGACCTTGACCCTGACGACCCTGTGCCTGTTGTGGACTCTATTGTGGCATTGGGGAACAACCTGGGGTTGGAGGTGAGTGGTGAGGATGTGGAAGAGTTGGTGAAGGCCCACAGGGTAGAGCTAACAACTGAAGAGCTGCAAGAGCTTCATCTGGAACAGCAACAGACCACAGCTGAGGTTATTGCTTCAAAGGAGGAGGGTGAGAGACCGAAGGAGGTGCCCTCTTCAGTGCTTAAGGAGATGTGTACAAAGTGGAATGAGTTGCAGACATTTGTTGAAAGACACCACCCTGAGCAAGCTGAAATGAGCCTTCTGTGCAGCCACTTCAGTGACAGAGCCATGTCGCACTTAAGGAAAGTGTTGAAGGGTCGCCAGAAACAGAGGACTCTGGACAGCTACTTCACCAGGCAGGGGTCTAGTGACTCTCAAGCTGGTCCTGGAGTCTACCTGGAGAGAATTCCAGGGGTCAACGCCCCCGCGGCCCGGTCTGTGACCAGGCCTCTTGTTGGACCAGAGCCTGATCAACCAGGCTGTTACTGCTGGCCGCACGCAGTCCAACGTACGAACCACAGCCCGGCTGATCAGGTACCGACTTGAGGTGCCTGTCCAGTGCCTGCTTGAAGACAGCCAGGGGCTTGTTGGTAATCCCCCTGATGTATGCTGGGAGGCAGTTGAACAATCTTGGGCCCCTCACACTTATTGTGTTGTCCCTCAACGTGCTAGTGGCACCCCTGCTCTTCATTGGGGGAATGTTACATCGCCTGCCGAGTCTTTTGCTTTAATCGGAGTGATTTTTGTGTGCAAGTTTGGTACTAAGCCCTCGAGAATTTTCCATGTGTATATAATAATGTATCTCTCCCGCCTGCGTTCTAGAAGTACAGGTTTAGGAACTTCAAGCGTTCCCAGTAGTTGAGGTGGTTTATCGCACTTATGCGTGCGGTGAAGGTTCTCTGCACATTTTCAAGGTCAGCAATTTCACCCGCCTTGAAAGGTGCAGTTAGTGTGCAGCAATATTCCAGCCTAGATAGAACAAGCGATCTGTAAAGTGTCAACATGGGCTTGGCATCCCTGGTTTTGATGGTTCTCATTATCCATCCTGTCATTTTCGAGCAGATGCAATTGCTACATTGTTATGGTCCTTGAAGGTGAGATCCTCTGACATGATCACTCCCAGGTCTTTGACATTAGTTTTTCGCTCTATTGGCATTAAAAGACCAAGAAGGGAAGTAACCCCAGAGAGGGCTTTGACACCTGAAGTCCTTTTGGAGGGGGATTCCCCTTCCAACCACTAACTCCCTGCCCCTTTCAGCAACTCTACCTTCCAGATGCCTGCAACTCTTCAATAAAGGTAAGTAAATGTATATATATATTTTTGTTTTTAATTTAGTAGGTGAATATTTTTTGTGGAACGGATTAATTGTATTTACATTATTTCTTATGGGAAATAATGGTTCGAATTTCGAAAACTTCGTGTTAAGTACTAGCTCCTGGAACGGATTAATTACAATACTCGGGGGTCCACTGTATAAGGTAGTTACATGGGTCATACATAAACAATCATTTAAATCTTAAATAATCACTATTTGTACAATTGACTGTAATCATACAATGTACAGGTATTATTTGTGCTATAATTATAAAGGACCCCAATGGAAATAAGTTACTCTGTCTGACTTTTTTTTGGGTTATCCTAGGTCTTTACACATACGCTGCTATGTATAAGATAGATATAATAAGATTTCATTCAGAGTTTTAACCCCGGAGGGTTAGCCGCCCAGGATAACTCAAGAAAGTCAATGGATCATCGAGGACTGTCAGTCTTATTTCCATTGTGGTCCTCAATCTTGTCCCCCAGGATGCCACCCACACCAGTTGACTAACACCCAGGTACCTACTTCGTGAACAGGACTACAGGTGTAAGGAAACGCGTCGAAATGTTTCTACCTTCTCCGGGAATCGAACCCGGGCCCTCCATGTGTAAAGCGACAGCTTTCCCAGCCAGGCCACGGGGCCATGTATGATAATGTACTTGAATAAACTTAGAGAGTTAATAAGCCTCTGGAGGCTGGTTCTGAGTTATATCAAAACAACTACTTGTTAGCAGCAGACTGAGCTATAGAGCAGACAAGAGACGACAGTCGTTGTTGTGGGGTTTATAGGGCCTCTGACAGTATACGCCGTATCGAGCTCTGCCGTCCAACGCTCGGAGAAGGAACTTCGACCAAAGTGGAAGGATGTTAGACTAATAACTGCGTATTATATGTCCTTAATGCGCCCTGAAGCAACAAGAATGTGAATGTACAGGCCAATATTTCCTGACGGTATGGAGGATCAAACCCCGCCCCATTAAGAAGGAGAGGTAGGGTTAAAGATTGCACCACAAACATGTGCAAGGCCGCACGGAGAACAGTCCATGCAGAGTGATAACGTGAGCACCACAGTAGGAAGTGTTCTACTGTCTCAGGCTGTGAGGGACACCACGGGCAGTACGGAGAGTATCATTCGAAGGCGGTGTAGAATTTATAGTAAATATAACCTCCTATCTTTCATTTCACTACCAAACCATTTCGAAGTGTTTCCTTACACAACACACACACACACACACATATATATATATATACCCGGAGGGTTAGCCACCCAGGATAACTCAAGAAAGTCAATGGATCATCGAGGACTGTCAGTCTTATTTCCATTGTGGTCCTCAATCTTGTCCACCAGGAAGCCACCCACACCAGTTGACTAACACCCAGGTACCTACTTCGTGAACAGGACTACAGGACAGGGTGATACATTCCAAGAACTTGGACGGCCATTCTCTTCACTTATTAATCTGAGGAAACTGGATACTAGCGGTGCTCGAACCCGCGACGCTTGAGTTACTAGAGATATGCGCTGACCACTGGACCAAAGGGGAACAACTTAAAAAACTCAACTAAATGTATTTATACACCATAAAAATGTTCGCATAGGCACCATATAGTGATAGTGATACTACATGGTGTTATATAGTCATAGTGGGGTGTCTTATATAATGATACTGTGGTGTCTTATATAATGATACTGTGGAGTCTTATATAATGATACTGTGGAGTCTTATATAATGATACTGTGGAGTCTTATATAATGATACTGTGGAGTCTTATATAATGATACTGTGGAGTCTTATATAATGATACTGTGGAGTCTTATATAATGATACTGTGGAGTCTTATATAATGATACTGTGGAGTCTTATATAATGATACTGTGGAGTCTTATATAATGATACTGTGGTGTCTTATATAGTGATACTGTGGAGTCTTATATAATGATACTGTTGTGGAAAATATTGGGTATTTTCCCGAAAGGTTATACTCGATAGCCTTTCTAATGTGAATATTCTTAATGTGTGGCTGTTGGTTCGTATTTTTCTTGAGATGAGGAAAGAACCATCGCGATGGGTGGCTTGGGTACGCGGTACTGGGTCATACGAGGGCAGTCGCGCTCGTGGGATAAAGGTGAATGGAGGTGAACGATGGGTGGGCTCTGGATATAATGGAGATGGAAATCGGCGTTTACTACGACCAAATCGCGGTTAATGGTCTCTCTTCACAATAGTGAATGTTGTGAATATTCGCCGGGCATAATGTGGGACATTAGGTCCAAGAAACTATAATAATAGAGTGATAATGTGTTAAACAGTGAGCGACGCCGTCATGGCGGTGTTGATGGCAGAAATGTGCGTCGCTTCGATCAGCGTTCATCGCACGCAAATATTAATGGATTAACTTCTAACGAGTAAATTAATGGGACATTAAACCGACGTGTGAATAGTGTGTAAAGTGTTGCGTATTAACTCTACTGAAGGGGTATAGTGAGAGGATATGAATCACTACCCGACCAACCGTTAAATAACGTCCGGTCTCGTGGGCGTAAGAAGTTCAAGGGATCATCTCTCTTGACTCATCAGGACAACCACCAACATCATCGTCTTGCCGGAAGAATAATCTACCGAGCAGGACCACGAGATCCGTCGAAGAATAG
>WNWK01054494.1:0-11545 GCA_009830355.1 Cherax destructor
GCTTAGTTTATCTAGATCTTCCTGAGGAAAGGCTCTCAAGAAGTTTTCGAAAGTCTTAAACCAGTGCTTCCATTCCTGAGCAGCCGTTGATACACTGGGGTCAGAATCTAGCCTCTCTGGTTTCAGTAAACGCTCCATGTTGCGGTGTAGTCTAGCTCAGAATCGCCACCAGGTAGCCCAGGATATTTGTGTTCAATAAATTGTTGTGATAAAAACACAGGCCTTATTCCTAGGCTTTATTGAACACAAATTCCATGGTACATGTCTGCAACAGAAGAAAATACATCTAATGACTGCTGCTGCAGGACAGGTGATGTAAGGTGCATATGTCCTCAGAAAAGCTATAGCTACTGGCGACATATTTAAGCTTACCATGTAATCTGCATCACGAATGTATCTGTGTAAGAGAGAGACCACACGCCATGCTGGGCCATCGCCGTACTGTTTGTTGTTATTGTAAGGGGCCCCTGAGGTGGTGCCGTATTGTGTCCTGCAGCGGCTCCCCACAAGAGCGGTATCACTACACATAATGTGAGATGAAGATGGAACACGTTACAGAAAACGTTTTACTGAATATTAATGAGATGTCTTTTTGTAACTGTCTCGTTGGGAGATGAGTTGCATTATTATATAATGATTAATGAATCTTTTGTGTCCATTGGTAGGTTTTTTCTTTTTGGGGGGAGTTCGTGTGAAAAAAAAATTGTGTATGCGTTTAAAAGACGCTTGGTCATGTTGTATGTCTTTAGTATGATATTTGTCATAGTGTTGGTAATGCATTCTGGGAGCAGTTATAATTGGGACCCTTATACTGAACATGTATGTTGTCATACATAAGGTATTATTTTCTTCTTTGGTTATAATTTTTCTGTACTGAATGGTATAGGGATACGTGACGTAACGTTATAATGGTAAATGATTCACTAGGTATATTAACATATTCATTTTTAAGTCATGATCTGTTATGTGTGAGACAGACTTATTGTCTTAGAGTAGACTGTTGATGAGGTGCAGTCTGAGGTGATAGATGATTGTATGGTAATGATGTATGTCATTAGTATGGATATTGACATTATGTAGGTATTGCATTTTGGATCAGTTATTTTTTGAGTTCATTATCACGAGTGTTAATTTCTCTTACAAGTGGTATTATATTATGTTTAGTATATCATTCTCTCTGTCCAGAATAGTGAGATAAGTGATATGATGTTACAACTGTGAATGTTTCATTGTGTATCTTCATATATTTATCATTTAAGAAACAATCAGTTATGTTGTTAGATATATGTGTTATTGTAAGTGACTGTAATAGACAGCCAGGATTTTTTTTCTGTACTTAAGTTTTTATTTTTCAATAATATATAATAATACAAATGTAGTTGGCGTTGGCAATATATTTCTATTCAGAGGATGGCGAGAGGGACCATGTCCAGCCCTCTTAGGGCAGGATAGGTGCCAAAGCTGGAGCTTGCTACCATCTGCAGCTCATAAGCCTGCTCTTCCCATCATCCTCCCTGGGGCTGGGAAAATGGCAGACCAGAGAGGCCTAGCTTCTCCCTACAAGCCCCGTGAGGACGGGGAATGTGGCTAGGACTGGGGACAGTTGGTCCCAACGATGAGGAGGTACTTGTAGCTCCTCCCATGGCAGACATTAGTCTGAGATACTCCCGAGAAAGGGAGCCAAGGCCGGGCCACCACTTGGAAAAGGCCCGGGCTGGGAGAGTACTGGCGAACCAAGAAGAAGAAGAATTTCTTTTCAGGTGGCGAGGACACCATGGCCAGCCCTTTCAGGGTAGGGTAGGTGCCAAAGTTGGAGCGTGCTACCATCTGCAGCTCCTAAGACTGCCGTTCCCATTAGCTCCTCTGGGGTGGGGAAGATGGCAGACCAGAGAGGCCTAGCTTCTCCCTACGAGCCCCGTGTGGGCATGGAATGTGGCTAGGCCTGGGGACCATTGGTCCCACCGATGAGGAGGTACTTGTACCTCCTCCCATGGGAGACTTAGGTCTCAGACACTCCCACGACAGGCAGCCAGGGCCGGGTTACCATCCGGCAAAGACCCGGGCCGGAAGAGTTCCGGCGAATCAACAACCTTCCCCCTCTATTCAGGCATTTTTATTGTGAGAGGTAAAGGAACACACATTTTGTTGTTCGTTGTAAGCCATTTGTATGGTTATTGACATTATGCAGGTGATGTGGGGAATTATGAGACTACCTGTATGGGCTTCACCACCACTTACATGTCAGTAATCTCAACGGGAGATGACCGCTAATATATTTTTCCGCAGTTACCCCTGTGAGGCGTGTAAGAAAACTTAAGTCGCCCTGGTCAGAGAAAACGACTCCTTCGATAACACACGCACTCTAACACATCTATCCTTGATCAGTATTATAAATTAGAGTAGATAACACCAATAGGTACGGCGTTACTATTATTTGTGGACTGTATATGGAAATAGACTGATTAGAAAGAGGGGGGAAGATAGTACACACACCAACACGATAAGACCATCACTCACCCAATATTATTGATGGTCGCTGGAGATCGTAGAAACACCTACAGTATCTGTCTTATTATAACATATCTAACTGGCCAGTATCAATTTGTCATAAATAGAAAGGTTACTTAACTATGGGGGTGAGGAGGCAGCATTCCTTGTCTTTGCTCCTCCGACTGATCTCGCTGTCCTGTTCGGTAGACACTAAATTATTCTCCGGCAGGATGATGGTGTTAGTTGGTTTGTCCCGATTAATGAGTATTGGCTCATTAATTCCTCGGGACAGGAATCTGAGGTTAACATGTGTGTCGTCAGGGAAATGATGCCGAATATCACTGCACTCATTCTCTCTCGTGATATTAACATCACCAATTTTTCTTCAGTTCACAAGGCGACTTAATGTCCTATTAAATTACACTCCTTAGTAATCGATCCATTAAAGTTCGAAGTCGATGAGTTGAGATGCAAATGATGACTTTGTTCATTTCCATCATGGCATCGTCGAGTGGCGTCCCGAAATTCCACCCATCAAACTTACTTCCAATTTCACCACTATATTACAGTGGATTCCCAGACTTGATGTCCCACACCATTCATTGACAGTAATCCCGTCGCTTCATATTACGAAACGTTACATAGTATCAAGGTTTCGACCGAATCGAGTCGATTATTAACCACAGCTTATGTCATGGTACCCACGTCCAGGACCATTTTCACAATGCCACTCGTTATTTAACAAATTACCACCCTATTATAGTGGTTCCCGGACTTAATGTCCCACATTATACACGGAGAACAGTTACAACACTTGTGAAGTGAGGCCGCTAATCGCGGTTTGGCCGTCGAAAACGCCAAATTCCTGACTCCATTTCAATCCAGATACCCGGGCCTATGGGTATACACACGTGACTACCCGACGCCACTTGAATCTCTCCTTCCTTTCCCCTTCTCGACCCGGCGCATGCGTACTAAACTGTTGGTTCTCTTTTTACACTCAGTTAAATGTTTAAGCCAACAGAATCACATTAATGATATCTATTCATATTAGAAAGTTTATCCAGTATAATTTTCGGGAAAATAACCATATTTTCCACAGGTGATGCATAATAAGAGTGAACATTCATGTGTTATTTAATTAACGAGAGATCCATTATTATGGTAATACTTATTTCATTTGTATATAATTTTTCTGTGCTGAGAATGTTGACATAATGGCACATAATGTGCTGATTTACTCCGTTTTTTTACTTAATCCTTTTTAAGTTACAATCTGTTCTGTTGTTCGTATTGATTTTGTTGATGACTGTTTTAAAGGAATAACAGGAAACGTTGGTAGATGGATCTATAATTTCCTAACAAGTAGAACACAAAGAGTAGTAGTCAACAGAGTAAAGTCTGAGGCAGCTACTGTGAAAGCTCTGTTCCACAAGGCACAGTACTCGCTCCCATCCTGTTCCTCATCCTCATATCGGACATTGACAGGATATAAGCCACAGTGCCGTGTCTTCCTTTGCAGATGACACCCGAGTCTGTATGACAGTGTCCACCGTTGAAGACACTGCAAGACTCCAAGCAGACATAAACTAAATCTTTAAATGGGCTACAGAAAACAATATGAAGTTCAATGATGAGAATTTCAATTACTCATATACGGAAAACGTGAAGAAATTAAAATCTCATCGGAGTACAAAACTAATTCCAACCACACAATAGAGCGAAAACTAATGTCAAAGACCTGGGAGTGATCATGTCAGAGGATCTCACCTTCAAGGACCAAAACACCATAGCAATTGCATCTGCTCAAAAAATGACAGGATGGATAATGAGAACCTTCAAAACCAGGGATGCCAAGCCCATGTTGAAACTTTACAGATCGCTTGTTCTATCTAGGCTGGAATATTGCTGCACACTAACTGCACCTTTCAAGGCGGTGAAATTGCTGACCTTGAAAATGTGCAGAGAACCTTCATGGCACGCATAACTGCGATAAACCACCTCAATTACTGGGAACGCTTGAAGTTCCTAAACCTGTACTCTCTAGAACGCAGGCGGGAGAGATACATTATTATATACACATGGAAAATTATCGAGGGATTAGTACCAAACTTGCACACGAAAATCACTCCCTACGAAAGCAAAAGACTCGGCAGGCGATGTAACATCCCCCTAATGAAGAGCAGGGGTGCCACAAGAACGTTGAGGGACAACACAATAAGTGTCAGGGGCCCAAGATTGTTCAACTGCCTCCCAGCATACATCAGGGGGATTACCAACAAACCCTTGGCTGTCTTCAAGCAGGCACTGGACAGGCACCTAAAGTCGGTACCTGACCAGAAAGGCTATAGTTCGTACATTGGACTGCGTGCGGCCAGCAGTAACAGCCTGGTTGATCAGGCTCTGGTCCAACATTAGGCCTGGTCACGGACTGGGCCGCGGGGGCGTTGACCCCTGGAATTTTCTCCAGGTCTCCAGGTAAGATGCATGGGGGGCTGGAGGCCAGGTGATGCTACCCTATTGCAAAGAGTGATTGTGGTCAGTGTGCTCATTTATAGTAAATTATGGCATGTGGCAGCGGTATATCCATTATTAGTGGAGGGTTTTGAGGTTCATCTGGGGGTATGGGCATCATTGGCTAAATAAGAGGGTTGTAATGACGCTGGTGCACAAGGGTGGTCTGGGGCTCGTGCCAGTACATAGTACATTGCAGGGTATATATGTGAAGCAGAGGTACTTGGTAGGGGGGGAGAGAGGTAAGCGGGTGGGGTGGTAAAGCGAGAGGTTCGTAGGTGGTGGGGAGAGAAGGACCTTCTGGCATGTGAGGCAATGTTAAGATGTTTATTAGCTGTCAGGGAACAGGGGAATCTGAGGGTGGGGGTCTTGGGGAGAATGGGTGTAAATGGGGCTTTGGTGTTGGGGGAGAGTGTATTCCCAATGTATGATTGGCAGGTAGTGTGGGAGGGTTTGCGTAAGTTGCGGTTGACGGCGAAGGTGAGGGAGATTTTACCATCCCGGGCTCAGTTGTGTACTATGGGGCTGGCGCGGGAGGGCAGTTATACCAGGTGTGGGAATTGGGATACCGCGTGTCATGCAGTATATTTCTGTAAGGTTTTAGGCAGGGTACAGGATTGGGTTGGTAGGGCCGTTCAGAGGGTTGGGGTGGGGTTGCCCTTTTTAAGGGTTTTGAGTTTAGATGTTGGAGGCGTACGGGATGATGTGAGGAGGGCCATCATGTATATAGTCACGGACAATATTCATGTGTCTTGGGGCTTGCGTGATGTGGTGGGGTATTTTAGGGTTAGGGCTTTGGCGGCTACCTTCTATAGGACTAGGTGTAGGAATCAGGATCTATACGGGCAGGATTGAGAGAGGACTTTACCTGAGAGTTATAGGATCATGTCAGTAGGGTTACTTTTGGGGTTAAATCGAGCTGGCACTTGAGAGGGCTGGTCAGGTGGAGGGGAGGAAGGGAGGGGGATTCAAGTGTTTGGCCTGAATGGGTAGGGAATTATGAGTGTGTAGTGGAGGGGAGGTTTGTGTATAGGCAGGAGCATGGGCGACGGGTAATGTTATCATTGTTGAATCAGGACATGCAGACTAAGGTACAATGCAAGAGTGACAGTGAAAAAGTGTGTGAGTGGACGACTGGGGACGGAGAGGTGGGGGGGAAGAGATGTCACGATAAAGGCTTCCTTGGTGGCTTTCCAGACGGTCATAGGGATTGGGCGAAGGCAGGATACGCCTATAGTAAAGTTGGCATTTGTGGTTCATAGGAAAGGGCGGTGCATGGCCCTTACTTTGCTGAATAAACCTTGTGTGGGCTCATTCGATATGAAGCAAAATTGTTAGCTTTTGTATTTACATGACCTCTTTATTATTCTGTGCTCATTTGTTAAACTTGTATGGTAACGGTGTATGTCATGATACTGTTATACGTCCATGGTTCTCTAGAGGCAATGTTCATTTGCTTTGTACCTCTTTGTAGCATTATTGTGGATGGTACAGTTACTTTATGGACCTGTTGGGCCATATGTATTTCAGTGTTATTGAACAATTTGTATAGGAGGGATCAAGAATTGGGGTGTGTGTGAAGTATGGTAGTGTTTTCCTGGTTTTGTGGGCCTGTGGAATTACTAGGGTTTAGGGTTAGGTAGTTAGGCTAGGCCTATGCTACCTTGGTTTACTGTATTATGTTCTTCGTGTGTCTATGCAGTAATGCTGTTAACATGGCACCGGGTGATTACTTTAATGTATTAGATGAAATAGGGCATATGATGTATATATATTAGTTGTGTTCGTCAAGGTCTTTTGTGTTGTAGGTTTGAATAAACTGTTTTACATTGCACAGAAAGTGTTCAGTTGTTGTACTAGCATATCTTGCGATAGTTTTCCCTACTTTTAAGAAGATAAAGATAATTTGTTGTGCATAATATCTATGTGATAGACTTTATATGTGGAGCTTAAGTAAAGGATGTATTATTTTATTATTGTAGGTTGGTAGACAGCAACCACCCAGGAGGTATTCCTGTCCTGCCAAGTGACTGTGAAACAGAAACCTGAAACTGTTTTACATGATGGTAGGATTGCTGGTGTTTTTTTTCTGTCTCATAAACACCCTGGATAACAGGTATATCTAGCTACTTCTACTTACACTTTAGGTCACACTACACAGGCATGTACATGCATATATATACATACACACATCTAGGTTTTTCTTCTTTTCTTGATAGCTCTTGTTTTTTTTATTTTCTCATTGTCCATGGGGAAGTGGAAAGAATCTTTCCTCCGTAAGCCATGCGTGTCGTATGAGGCAACTAAAATCCCGGGGAGCAATGGGCTAGTAACCCCTTCTCCTGTACACATTTACTAAAAAGAGAAGAAGAAAACTTTATAAAACTGTGATGTTTGAATGGGGTGGATGTAGTGATAATAAGAAAGAGATGATTGCTGATGTTATGAATGAAAAGAAGTTGGATGTCCTGGCCCTAAGCGAAACAAAGCTGAAGGGGGTAGGCGAGTTTCAGTGGGGAGAAATAAATGGGTTTAAGTCAGGAGTATCTAGAGAGTTAGAGCTAAGGAAGGTAGCAATAATGTTGAAGGATCAGTTATGGAAAAGAAGAGGGAATATAAATGTGTAAATTCAAGGATTATGGAATTAAAATAAGGGTCGGATGCGAAAAGTGGGTCATAATAAGCTGTATTCACCTGGAGAAGAGAGGATGTAGAGGGGAAAAAGAGAGATTTTGGAAGATGTTAAGCGAATGTATAGAAACTTTTGAACCAAGTGAGAGAGTAATTGTGGTAGGGGACCTAAATGCTAAAGTAGGAGAAACATGTAGAGAGGGTGGTGGTAAGTTTGGGGTGAGGTGTAAATGATAATGGGAGCCCTTTGATTGAACTTTTTTATAGAAAGGGGTTTAGTTATAGATAATACATATATTTTAAGAAAAAGAGGATAAATAAGTATACAAGATATGATGTAGGGCGAAATGACAGTAGTTTGTTGGACTATGTATTGGTAGAAAAAAGACTGTTGAGTAGACTTCAGGATGTACATGTTTATAGAGGGGCCACAGATATATCAGATCACTTTTAGTTATAGCTACAGTGGGAGTAAAAGGTAGATGGGATACAAGGAAAATAGAAGCAGTAAGTAAGAGAGAGGTGAAGGTTTATAAACTAAAAGAGGAGGACAGTTATAAACAACTATTGGAGGATAGATGGGTTAGTGAGAGGTAGGCAATGGGGTCAAGATAGGGGTAGTTTAAAAATGTAATTTAGAGTGTTCAGCAAAGTTTGTGGGTTTAAGGGGGTGGGTGTGGGGGGGAAGAAGAGGTTGGGGGAATGATGATGAAAGAAGAAAAAGGGGAAAAATTAGCATATGAGGGTTTTTACAAAAAAAGGGTGAAGGAGGGAAGGTTTTGGAGAAAAAAGAGGTTAAGGGGGGTAAAAAAAAAGAGAGCAAAAAGGAGTGGGGAGATGTTATCAAAAAATTTTTTTTTAAAATAAAAAAAGTTTTGGGGGGATTAAAAGTTTGGGAACCTGGGGAAAAAATGGATTTTTAAAAAAAAAGGGGGGGAAGTTTTAAATGGGGGGAGGATCAAAGGGGGGAATTTTTGAGGATTTTTAAATGTTTAGAAGACAGGGGCGGATTTGTATAGGGAAGGTGGAATAACACTTATAGGAGTGTGGAAGACCCAGTTGTGAGTGGGGGGAAGTTCGTGAGGCAGTGGGAGAATGAAAGGGGAAAGGGCAGCTGGGATTGATGGGATAAAAAAAGAAATTTTAAAAAACAGGTGGGGATATATTTTTGGGGTGGTTGGGGTTTTTTTTAATAAATGTATGGAAGAGGGTGGTACCTGGGGGTTGCCAAAAACAGACCTTTGTTTTAAAGGGAAAAGGGGGACAAAAGAGAGTGAAAAAAATTTGGGGAATAAGTCTTTTTAGTGACCTGGTGGTATGGTAGAGTTATTATTAAAAAGAATTAAGAGTAAGACAAAAAACAGGATAGAGATGAACAAGGGGGCTTTAGGAAAGGTGGGGGGGGTTTTGTGCCCCAAATGTTTACAGTAAACATATAGGGGAACAGTTTTTGGGAAAGGGGGAAAGGGTTTTTTTTTGGGGCCCTTTTTTGGGGTTTGGGAAAAGGGGTAATGGGGTGGATAGAGGGAAAATGTGGCAATGTTCAGGTGTAGGGGAAAAGGAGGTGGGTTTAAAGGGAAAAGTGAAGAGTGTTTATGAGGATAGTGAGGCTCAGGTTAGAGTGTGTAGGAGGGGGGACTTTTTCCCCAAAAAAAGGGGGCCCTTTTAGACAAGGATTTTGATGTCACCTTGTTGTTCAATATATTTATAGATGGGGTTTTAAAAAAATGAATGGGGGTCTTGGCAGGAGGTGTGGGGTTAAAAGAAAAAATCAAAAAAAGTGGGAGTTGTCACAGTTGTTTTTTGCTGATGACACTGTGTTTTTGGGGGGAAAAATTTTAAAAAAAACAGAGGTTGGTGGATGAATTTGGTAGGGTGTGTAAAAGAAGAAAATTGAAAGTGAATATGGGAAAGAAAGGTGATGAGGATAAAAAAAAGATTAGGTGACAAAAAATTTGGGGTATCAGTTTGGGAGGGGAGAGATGGAGGAGGTGAATGTTTCAGATATTTGGGGGGGACATGTCAGCAGAGGGGTTTTTATGAAGGATGAGGTGAATCAAGAATTGATGGGGGGAAAAGGGTAGTGGGCACTTCGGGTCTGTGGAGACAAAAAACCTTGTCCATGGAAAAAGGGGGGGAAAGTATGAGAAAAGTTATACCAACACCATATGGGGTGGCATGGGGTGAATTTTTAAGGGGAAAGGCTGAGGCAGTGGAGATGTCAGTCGAGGTCAATTTTGGGGTGAATATAATGCAAAAATTTTTTTGGGGAAAATTTGGAGGGGTGGGGATTCCCCAAAAATATTATCCAGAGGGGAGGGGGGTTGTTGAGGTGGTTGGGACAGAGAGAAATGGAACGAGACAGAATAAGAGAGTGTATAAATTGTAGTGGAGGGAAGGCGGGGGGGGGGGTGGCCCGGGGAAAAGGGTTTGGGGGGGGGGGTAAAGGAGGTTTTTGGGGGAGGGGTTGGGGTTTTCCCGCAAGCACGTGTGAGGTTTTGATAGGAGTGAATGGAGAAAAATTTTTTTAATACTTTGACGTGCTGTTGGAGGTGAGAAAAATAACATTTTGAAGGGATTCAGGAAAACCCAGGGGGACTTGAGTCCGGAGATGGGGAAAACAGTGTCTGCACCTGAAGGGGGGGTTAATGTTGCAGTTTTATAACTGTAGTGAAAAAAACCCCCCCTCAAGACAGTGATGGAGTGAATGATGATAAAAATTTTTTTTTTCCCATTTCCCCCTTTGGGGGGAATGGCCGATTTTTAATAAAAAAAAAATATATGCAATTTTAGGGGGTCGTTGGGGAAAGGAGTTTAAGATATTTGGAATTATGGTGGGGTTTAACACCCCTTTTTGCATTCATGGTGCCCCCGGTTAAACTTAAAAAATTTTTGGGAGCCATGGTTTTGATAGAAATTTGTAAAGGTTTTTTATATGAATTAAAACTCACACGGGTTTGGGGAAAAAGATGGGGGGGATAATGTTCAGTTTTTTCTTTTCTTGATTTGTAAGGGGTTTGTACTGCATTAGTAAAAGTGTATTGAACAATTTTGTATTACTGCTTTGTTATTATCGTTACTATTTTTTTTACTATTTTTTAAGTATACTGTTTATGGCCTCAATGAGGAGTTTTTATGCATACTGTTTTTTTTTTTCTAGCTGTACATCTTTTTTTTTTTTATTAACCCGATAATGTATTATTTTCCTTTAAAAAAAAAAAAAAAAAAAAATTTTCCCCTCTTTTCCAATAATAACAAAAAATTTTTTTTTGGGGGAAAAAATAAAAAGTTCCACTATTACACATTTTTTTTTACAAGAATGCACTAATACAAGTCACTGATAAAAACAACATAGGGGGAAAAAAATTTTTCATTTTTTTTCTCAGATACAGAGAGTCCCCTTGGGGCGCCCCTCGAGAGAGCGTGGGCCCTGTCTGAACACTGACTCCCGTTTTTTTTGTGTTATCCTGAGAATTTTTACCAGAGCTGGAGGAAAAAAACTTTCTGTCACTTGAGCCCCATCAAAACCATCCCCTTCCCAAAAACCATCCCTTCAAGAGACCATCCCCCTTTTTGAGCACCATCCCTTCAAGAGCAATCCCCTTTAAGAGACCCTCCCTTCAAGAGACCATCCCCCAAGAGCACCATCCCCCCCAAGAGACCATCCCTTCAAGAGCACCATCCCCTTTAAAGACCATCCCCCCAAGAGACCATCCCTTTTTTGAGCCCCCTCCCTTCAAGAGACCATCCCTTCAAAGACCAAAAACCCTTTGGGGACCATCCCCCTTTTTGAGCACCCTCCCCTTTAAGAGCAATCCCCCCAAGAGACCATCCCCTTTAAGAGACCATCCCTTCAAGAGCACCATCCCTTTTTTTGAGACCATCCCCCTTTAAGAGACCCTCCCCCAAG
>WNWK01054495.1:0-11545 GCA_009830355.1 Cherax destructor
ACCCTTGGTCGGCACTGAGATAGCCGTGGTCTACAACCACCCAGAGGGTTACCAATTTGTATTTTGAAGCATTTGGCACAAAAATATGAAAAAAAATTACAAAAAATGTCTAAAAATGACAACATATTACATATTATATTATTATATTACTATATTACTATTATATTATTTAGGTCTTGGACAGGGAAGTGTAATGTCACCATGGTTGTTTAATATATTTATAGATGGGGTTGTAAAAGAAGTAAATGCTAGGGTGTTGGGGAGAGGGGTGGGGTTAAATTATGGGGAATTAAATGCAAAATGGGAGTTGACACAGTTACTTTTTGCTGATACTGTGCTTATGGGAGATTCTAAAGAAAAGTTGCAAAGGTTAGTGGACGAGTTTGGGAGTGTGTGTAAAGTGTGTGTAAAGTGTGTGTAAAGTGTAGCAGGCATGCAGGGAGTGTAGCAGGCATGCAGGGAGTGTAGCAGGCATGCAGGGAGTGTAGCAGGCATGCAGGGAGTGTAGCAGGCATGCAGGGAGTGTAGCAGGCATGCAGGGAGTGTAGCATTCATGTAGGGAGTGTAGAAGGCATGCAGGGAGTGTAGCATTCATGCAGGGAGTGTAGCATTCATACAGGGAGTGTAGCAGGCATGTAGGGAGTGTAGCATTCATGCAGGGAGTTTAGCAGGCATGCAGGGAGTGTAGCATTCATGCAGGGAGTGTAGTATTCATGCAGGGAGTTTAGCATTCATGCAGGGAGTGTACCATTCATGCAGGGAGTTTAGCAGGCATGCAGGGAGTTTAGCAGGCATGCAGGGAGTTTAGCAGGCATGCAGGGAGTGGCAGGCATGCAGGGAGTGTAGCAGGCATGCAGGGAGTGTATCATTTATGCCCCTGTAATTTCCCTATCCTCCAGATGCCTGCAAGTCTCTTCAATAAAGGTAAGTAAATGTTATTTATATTTTATTTTTGGTGAATATTTTTTTGTGGAACGGATTAATTGTATTTACATTATTTCTTATGGGAAATAAGGGTCTGAATTACGAAAGATTCAGATTAAGTAATAGCTCCTGGAACGGATTAATTTCGTTAACCGGGGGTCCACTGTATTTGGGAGTTGACGTGTCAGCGGATGGGTTTATGAAGGATGAGGTTAACCATAGAATTGATGAAGGAAAAAAGGTGAGTGGTGCGTTGAGGTATCTGTGGAGACAAAAAACGTTATCCATGGAGGCAAAGAAGGGAATGTACGAAATATAGTGGTACCAACACTCTTATATGGGTGTGAAGCATGGGTTGCAAATGCTGCAGCGAGGAGGCTGGAGGCAGTGGAGATGTCCTGTCTAAGGGCAATGTGTGGTGTAAAAATTATGCAGAAAATTCGGAATGTGGAAATTAGGTGTGGAGTTACTAAAAGTATTTGTCAGAGGGCTGAAGAGGGGTTGTTGAGGTGGTTTGGTCATTTAGAGAGAATGGATCAAAGTAGAATGACTTGGAGAGCGTATAAATCTGTAGGGGAAGGAAGGCGGGGTAGGGGTCGTCCTAGAAAAGGTTGGAGGGAGGGGGGTAAAGGAGGTTTAGTGGGCGAGGGGCTTGGACTTCCAGCAAGCATGTGTGAGCGTGTTAGATAGGAGTGAATGGAGACGAATGGTTTTTGGGACCTGACGAGCTGTTGGAGTGTGAGCAGGGTAACATTTATTTAAGGGTTTCAGGAAACCAGTTAATTGATTTAGTTGGACTTGAGTCCTGGAAATGGGAAGTACAATGCCTGCACTTTAAAGGAGGGGTCTGGGATAGTGACAGCTGGGAGGGACTATTCTCAGCTGTCGTATCTGAGCGCCTCTGCAAAGACAGTGATTATGTGAGTGTGGTGAAAGTGTTGAATGATGATGAAAGTACAGTGGTACCTCGGTTAACGATGGTCCCCAAACTCGTCCTTTTATGTAAGTTTATTTTTTTAAATGCTTTTGTAAGTGTATTTTTGGGGATCTAAAAGGACTAGTCTATTTTACATTATTCCTTATGGGGATAAATTCGTTTGGTAATGGCACTTGAACAGCATTCTGGAACGAAAAAATATCGTTAACCGAGGTACCACTATTTTCTTTTTGGGGATTTTCTTTCTTTTTGGGTCACCCTGCCTTGGTGGGAGACGGCCGACTTGTTGAAAAAAAAACCTATTATATTGTATTATTATTATAATTATTATTATTAAGTATTATATTATAATTATTATTATTAATTTAGGGAACTGGAGCACAGATAGAATTCCCTAGATCAAGAGCCCTTCACCATGTATATACTAATAAAAATAATACAATATAATAGTAATAATGACAGTGGCTTTCTTTGCTCCAATCATATTATATATAAACACACATTGTAACCTTTGCAAAGAAATAAATATTTTATTTGATTATTTATTTAAGGAACCTCCCTTGAGGGGGAAGGATGCATCCTGAAATTTCGTTCGTATCCAGAAGCAAAAAATCGACAGAACAACGGTTCGTATCCTGAAAAGTTCGCATGTTGGGGTGTTTGTAAGCCGAGGTTCCACTGTATAGGAAGTCACTGATATCAGTAGACGTTCTTTATTTGTCCGTCGCCCCTGTTTACTCCATTGCTTTTCTCTTCGCCTACATTCGCTCGTTTTCTCTTGAGTTACCACCTTTCTATGTTCATGTAGCATCTCGCTTTTCCCTACCCCCTTGGGAAGTTCCAACAGTTCGTGTCTGTTCTTTCCCACTGCCATGCGCGAAAGCCCAACTGCCTACGGTGGCTTCTCGCTCTCTTTTTCTACCACATCTAATCTCATTCTCATGCCATCGCAGTGTACACCGATGATTAAGTCTTCTGACGGCATCTGATTCACAGCAGTGTTTTCAGACATCATCGTGCGAGGGCATTTATTATCCCCGGCTAGCATTTTTACGGCTGAATTGTATGCTATTCTTGTAGCATTTATCCATATTGCATATATGCCTGTCACAATCTGTGGTCGTTTCAGACTCCCTTAGTGCTTTACAGGCTAAATGAAAATTTGATACACCTCATTCCCTGGTTCTTCGTATCCAACTTTGGTTATGCTGTATCTCTAGTAAGCACAGATATTGCTTTTTGTTGGGTCCCCAGTCATGGTGACATACAGGGCAATGAACAGGCAGACACTGCTGTATGGTCAGCAGTACATGACCTCCCAATTTCATATAGAGGTGTTCCATTCACAGACTATTTTGCTGTAATTGCTACCCACCTTCGCACCCGTTGACAACAACGTTGGTCTGGCTGTCTTCTTATCATCAGTGTTGAGGTTGGAAGACTACTCTCTCCCGCCTTCGCATCGGCCACATTCGTCTTACTCATGGGTATCTCATGGAGATGCGCCCTGTTCCACTCTGTGAGAATTGTCAGGTGCCACATTCTGTTGGACTGCCCACTCTATCAACGAGCAAGTAGAATTTACCTCCAACATAGTCACCACTCTACTGCCCTTACTTTACCTTCCCTTTCTTGCTGATGGACCCTCTTTTAACCCAGACTTTTTGACAGCAACTGATTTACTGCATAAACTCTGATGTTGATGCCTCTAGTACCCCTCACGGCCCTTTCTACCTCAATCTCTTGCTACCCTCTACCCCTGCACTATCAACTGCCCTCCATGACCTAATAATCATCCCTCTTGTTACCCATTACCCCGGCAGTGCTGTATGACCCTTGTAGGTTTAGCGCTTCTTTTTTATTATAATAATTCCCAAAGGGAATGAGGAGTTAAGATATGAAGTAGTGTAGTCCTAGACACAAGAGTGGCTGCCTAACTTAATTAGGCTAATTTAAAAATGCTGTTTCCATTATTAAATTTTCAGAGCTCTTTTATATTTGTTTACCTCCTTACACATCATAGTCACATTAATCCAATCAACCTCATTATTTATGGCCCTTCAATCTCTGCTGCACTGTATGACCCCTGTGGTTTAGCGCTTCTTTTTGATTATAATAATAATAATTCAATCTCTGCTTTCCCATTCACCCTGAGGTCACTAAAGAAAATGGCCATATAATAAGTTTAACATTAAGCAACAAACATTCTAGAAGCAACTGCACCACTGTATGACCCTTATGAGTTTAGTGCTTAATTTAAACAATAATAATAATAATAATAATAATGTAGAAGCAATTAAATATGAAGTTCTCTGAATTGCAAATATGCAATAGTACATAGAGCTGTTTTGAACCATCTAGCAAACATTATCATTACTCGGTTTCCAGCTGTCATAGGGTGAAAAATGGAGTTTCAAATTTTCAAAGTATACTTACATTTTGTTATATTTGAAGTAATAGTAAGTAGCATAAAGTGCTCCAATACCTAGGCAAATCCTTCCTGTGAACCAACGGTACTTGGCTGCTGATTCATAACCCTGAAGACCATAAAGATTTAAAAGTAATATTTATGTTTAATAAATCTTAAATGTTTAAAATATTCAAGTAGCACAAGATATAAAAATTTTTTTACAAGAACAATTTTACATAAATGTTACAGGTTTGGGCTACCAGTTTACTTTTGCATTATTTAGAAGAACTCTTCAAAGACCTAAACTTACTCACTGTTCAGAACATCCACACTTACTACTCTGCAATCTACATTTATAGAACCATAAATTCCAACATTAACCCTGAACTAAAACACTTTCTTGATAGTTGTGACAGGACCCATAGACATAATACCAGACAAACATTTCTTTGACATTCCCAGTGTCCAGCTAAATCTATAAAAAAATTTAGTGTACATAAAAGGGCCTAAAATCTGGAACTCCCTGCCTGAAAACTCTAGAACTGCAGACACAACCTCCATTTTCAAAAGCACCGTTAAAAAACATCTTATCTCACTTATGCTCCCAACCGGTAGCTAACCACATGAAAACTACTTTATCCTGTACATATCCACAGCAAAATACACTTACTGATATCTGTGACTCCCCTTAACCCTTTGACTGTTTCGGTCGTATATATACGTCTTACGAGCCACTGTTTCGGACGTATCTATACGCCTAAATACTAGCGGCTTCAAATGAAGCGGGAGAAAGCTGGTAGGCCTACATGTGAGAGAATGGGTCTGCGTGGTGGGTGTGCGCAGTATGAAAAAAATCGGGGACCCAGTGGTGCATTGTGGGAGCGCCATGTTTGTAGTCATTTTTCACCATGCCTCACGGTAAGAAGTACCTCACTCCCCGGCGAATTGGAGGCCTTCTCTTCCCAAGTGATAGTTCAAACAGTGATGGAAGTGCCAGTGAATGTGAATTCCATGGTTTTCAAGATGGTATTACCGAAAGCAGTGCCCAGGATAACGTAATTAGTGATGAAAACCCAGATGACCCACAGCCTTCCACATCTGGTGCTGGGCCGTCTCATTCACATTCACCTGTTCCAGGACGAAAGAGGAAACTATTTCACCGTGTACATGACTCTGATGTGAGCAGTGTAAGTGATGATGACAGTGATTTCAAAGTTATTGAAAGCAGTTCTAGTGGTGACAGTGAGGAGAGTATTCTCCAGTGAAGCGGCAGTATGTACGACGCAACATGCGTTCTGGTAGTGTGCCATATGCTATTCCAAGGAAAAGGAGTAAATCTCGGAGTACATCTCTTGGCCCTACACCACGAATTGATAGTGAAGATGATGATATTGTGACAATGGGGATGCGTAATGTGCGTGGGGTAGCAGGTGGTAGTGGTGGTGGTGTTGGTGGTGGCACGAGTCATGTGGCACCAGGAGCGGGCCACGCTGCTAACTCAGCACACCAACAACCACTCTCAACCACCCCCACACTCCCACAACCTGCACAACCACAACCTGCACAACCACAACCTGCACAACCACAACCAGCACAACCACAACCACCTGTCAATATCCAGTACGCACCAGCAGACCGCATCTGGGATTGGCAGCAAGGTGACAATTTTGTTCCCAATCCCCATGACTTTGATGAAGCACAAAGTGGAATACGGCCATCATGTACACTTGGGAACAATGCTACTGAACTAGAATGCTTTCAGTTATTCTTCGATGAACCCCTGATGGACATTATTGTCAGGGAGAGCAACACATACTATGAGTACACCATGGCAAACACAATACTTTCACCAAGGTCACGGCTACACCAGTGGAAGGACACAACTGTGGCAGAGATGTACTTGTTCTTTGCCACAATAATGCTTATGCCACATGTTTATAAGCACACTGTCAACACATACTGGTCGACAGAACGCCTGATTTCAACCCCAGGTTTTAGTGATATTATACCAGTGAATCGTTTTTGATACTGTTGCGTATGCTTCACTTTTCTGATAAAACCAGGCCTGACAGAAACGACAGGTTATATAAGATCAGGAATGTGTTCATGTACATGAAACAAAAGTGCTGTATGTATTTTTATCCCTTCAGGAAGCTTGTTATTGATGAGTCTTTGATTTTGTTCAAAGGCAGACTGTCGTTCAAGCAGTATATACCAAGCAAGAGGAAACGCTTTGGTATAAAGTTATTTGTACTGTGTGATTGCAAAAGTGGTCTGGTTTTGGATATAATTGTGTACACAGGCAGTAATACATTGCAAGATACCAGGAAGTTACTGGGTATCTCTGGTGATGTGGTTAGAACAATGATGGAACCATATCTTGGTAAGGGGCATATATTATATACTGATAACTGGTACACAAGCCCTTTACTCAGTGATTTCTTGCGAGTGAACATGACAGACTTGTGTGGCACAGTGCGTGCAAATCGTAAACATATGCCTAGGTTCGACGCTGGCACTCGTAGAGGTGAAGTGCAGGTGTTTGCTGCCAATGACATCATGGCATTTCGGTGGCAAGACAAACGTGATGTCACATTGTTGACATCAGTTCACAGACATGAAATGGTAGACACTGGCAAGCAGAATAGAAGACCAATGAACCCATTCTAAAGCCTGCAGCTGTGATGGACTACAACCTCAATATGCGCTTAGTGGACAAATGTGACATGCAGATTGGATTTGCTGATTGTGTCCGCAAGAGTTATAAGTGGTACATAAAACTCTTTTTCCATCTTCTTGACATTTCCATGCTGAATGCTTATAACATTTACAAGTTGAAGACCAACAACAAGCCAAAATATGGTGAATTTTGTGTGTCAGTCATCAGACAAATAATATTCAAGTACCAAGGAACAACACCTGCAATAGACCAGCGCCCACGAAATTATCAACACATGCCCTCTCGTATGAGGCCTGGTGATCACTATCCCATACTACTGCCTCCTACTACTCTCAAGAAAAATGCTCAGAAGAGGTGTTTTGTCTGTAAACATTCCACAAACGCCCACCAAAACGCAGAGACACTCGTTTTATGTGTGAGGAGTGTAAAGTACCACTGTGCATATACCCATGTTTCAAAGAGTTCCACAAGCTGCAGGAGTTCTAGGAAAGTGTTCAGTGAGTGTACATATGTATATATATTATAGAACAATAGTAATGAACATTTTTTTTTATTGTTTGTTTGTGTAAACAAGTTTTGTAAACAATATAAATATACTAATGTTTATACTAGTATAGTGTTGCATACAACGAGTGTATATATAAACATTGCACCTTACCTTGGTCTAACAGACCACATAAGTTACGTAAAAAAAGAAAATAGTGAAAAAAACAAGAACTCTACGAATGGAAGTAAACAAAAGTATACCGAGTGAGCGGCAGTCGCCGCTGTTGCCGTACGCAGATCAATTTCTGCCAACTTTACACCTCCATATCTCGGTAAGTATTGATGGCAAAAATCTGTTTTTAGGATAAAAACAATCATAAAAATTATCTTAACAATTTGATAAGAAAAAATAATTTTTTTTTTTTTCGAATATTTTGCGACAACAGAATGGCACTCAGGATTGAGGGTTGCGACAGTCAAAGGGTTAATTTGCACATGACTGTAAACAAAATTCTAATATACAACTATTGCTTCATAATTCTTAATCTAGTCATAAGTTTGCCTAAAACACTCCAATATAGAAACTGTACCATGCCAACACAGCACCATTTCCATTAATATATAAACTAATTGTTAAGTTCTTAAATATTTTGAACTACCTCAATTTTGTGAACCTAGTTAATCACTACAATTACCTAACCTTAATACCAGTATAATTATTGTGTCACTATAGAGTAAGATCTAGTATAAGACTGCCTGAAATGCCTAGGCATACCTAGGCATACTATTGGCCTTCTTGTAATAAGTACAGTAGGGCCCCGCTTTTTGGCGTTTCACCTTTCGGCGAGTTCAAATTATGACCAAAACTTTTGTATACGGCGAGCAGTCTTTCAGATACGGCGCACGCCACCCAGTTTGTTTACATTTTCCGTGAGCACATCTCTCTATTATGTAATAATCCCTCTTGGGCACATTAAATGTCCAATTTTACGTCAATATAGACATTTTCATTAATCCATCTACGATATTTTCTTCAAAATTATATAAGAAACACTTTACATAGCATATAAACATGCTGTTTATATGCTATGTAGATGTGGTTGCCGGGAGGAAGGAAAACATTACGTAATACTAACAATTACTCTTGGGCACATTGAATGTCTTATTTTACGTTAATATTTTCATTAAGCCATCTATGATATTTTCTTCAAAATTATATAAGAAACACATTACAAAGCATATAAACATGCTGTTTATATGCTATGGTGTTGCCAGGCAGAGGGAAAACATTATGTAATACTAATAATAATCACTCTTGGGCACATTAAATGTCTTATTTTACATTAATATAGGTTTAGCACTACTTTTGATTATAATAATAATAATTACATTAATATAGACATTTTCATTAATCCATCTATGATATTTTCTTCAAAATTATATGAGAAACACGTTACAAAGCATATAAACATGCTGTTTATATGCTATGGTGTTGCCGGCGGAGGGAAAACATTACGTAATACTAATAATAATCACTCTTGGGCACATTAACCCTTAAACTGTCCACACGTAGATATACGTTCACATGAATACTGCTCCGAACGTAGATCTACGTTTTATTTTTCATTCCTTCAAATTTAGTGCAATATGCCTGAGTCGCCTAGACATGAGAGAATGGGTCTGCGCCCTCAGTGTGCGCAGTATTAAAAAAATCTGGGACCACTTAGTACCTTGTGGGAGCACCAGTTCAATTGAGTGCCAGCTAGAGCAAATAATGTGGCAAACACCAGGGATTCAATGATGTCATGTCGCATTAACACTCCCCTTATAAGAGGAAAGTAAAAATAGGTTAGATAAATACATGAGTGGCTGTGGGTGGGTGTAAGTTGGACCTGACTAGCTTGTGCTACTGGGTCTGATGCCATGCTCCTTCCTTCAGAGGATGTAACCTGACTAGGTGGGGTCATTGGTCTAAGCTGGGGTGGTGTGAGTGGCTTCTCTTTGTCATGTGGCCAGTAGGCCTGCCATGCAGTGTTCCTTCTTTCTTATGTCTCTTCATGTATTCGCTAGGCTGGTATGGCTTATCTGTCCATATCTCTATCTGTCCATATCTCTATCTGTCCATATCTCTATCTGTCCATATCTCTATCTGTCCATATCTCTATCTGTCCATATCTCTATCTGTCCATATCTCTATCTGTCCATATCTCTATCTGTCCATATCTCTATCTGTCCATATCTCTATCTGTCCATATCTCTATCTGTCCATATCTCTATCTGTCCATATCTCTATCTGTCCATATCTCTATCTGTCCATATCTCTATCTGTCCATATCTCTATCTGTCCATATCTCTATCTGTCCATATCTCTATCTGTCCATATCTCTATCTGTCCATATCTCTATCTGTCCATATCTCTATCTGTCCATATCTCTATCTGTCCATATCTCTATCTGTCCATATCTCTATCTGTCCATATCTCTATCTGTCCATATCTCCATCTGTCCATATCTCCATCTGTCCATATCTCCATCTGTCCATATCTCCATCTGTCCATATCTCCATCTGTCCATATCTCCATCTGTCCATATCTCCATCTGTCCATATCTCCATCTGTCTATATCTCTATCTGTCTATATCTCTATCTGTCTATATCTTTGTCTGTCTATATATCTATCTATATCTATATGTCCTATATCTCTGTCTCTCTCTCACATGTACACATAAGTACAGTTATTATACATAGTGTAAATTACCTAGGATAACCCAAAAATTCCAGGCAAAGTGCTTTACAATTCTTGTAGATATAAGACATAAAATAAGCATGACTGGCAAGTAATACACATCGTCACTTCTGCCTTCTGCATCATGTATAATACCTGTTGGCTTACAAGACGCACTCTGAGACTGAGACAAGCAGACGGAAAGACACACACAGGCAGACAGAAAGACAGATAAGCAGAGTTAGACAGACATAAGCAGAGCTAGACAAACAGACAGATACAGACAGACAGGCAGATACAGACAGATAGACAAACAGATAGACACAGACAGACAGACAGACATTGAAAACGGAGGGTTCCCTCCAGTACTGCTGACATTTATCAAATGTCACTGGGCTGTCAGAGTTATCTGACACTTGTCAACACACATTCTTCAAGGAGTTTCATATATACTCCAGGATGTCTAAAACATTGCTGGGACCTATAAATACTTCGTATATATTTATAGACAATAGTAAATGACCAAGGAAGGTGAAACTGTTCACCTGTTGGTGTGATTGTGACTATTTGAGTAGTACTATTTCAGTACATAATATTAGTGTTAGAACAAAGATTGGCTATGAAATCACAAGAACTATTGTAAATTGTAATTATCAGAACAAAAATTATATAAATTAAAATAAAAACTAGAAAAAAAGTATATCAGCATTACTTCTGCAAGCGGCAAGACTTGATGTTGCCGTCAGGTGAGCATCCAGTACCAAATTGGTGGGCTTATATCTCGGTAAGTACTGGCCGTAATTTTTTTTTTTAGCCTATCCTGTTTATAAAAATGTGCTCTTCATTTAAAAAAAAAAAAAAAAAAAAAAAAAATCAAAATATTCGGAGCAGTATGCAGGTGAACGTATATCTACGTGTGGACAGTTTAAGGGTTAAATGTCCTATTTTGCATTAATATAGACATTTTCATTATTTCATTATGATATTTTCTTCTAAATTATTTAAAAAACACATTACATAGCATATAAACATGATACATACACCCACAGAATAAAAATTGACAAATATGAGATTTGTTTACCAAGCGACTTAGTAGGAGTGTCGGAAGAATTACGTTTTCTCTAGTCAAACACTGAGGGCTAACTGTAGAAAAATATTCCTTTCATATGCCTTCACTCTATATATAGCTATTCACGACCCTTGTGGGTTTAGCGCTTCTTTTTTAATTTAATAATAATAATGGGAGTGTTGCTGTTTGTTTATTCTGTACTAACTTGTACAACTTTTACACAATGTAAAGTATTTGTATTGTGAGGTAATTATTATTATAATAAAAAATTCAGTGGACCCCGGTTAACAAAAGCTTAGTTAACGAAAAATCAGTT
>WNWK01054496.1:0-11545 GCA_009830355.1 Cherax destructor
ACCTTAAATTTCACCTTACATTTATTTGGTATCTTATCTATATATTACAGTACCACTGTGATAAACACTATAACACTATATATGACACTATTATCTTGGAGACTCTTTCCTCTGGCAAAAAAGGTTCTAGTATTGTTGTTATTTGCCCACGGTACACTAAGCCTAACGTCCCCTATTGAAAGTATACTCTGGCAAGTATTGCACACTAATTCTCCTTTTTGACACAGTGTATACTGTTTTTCTGCTAGTTTGGTTCCAAGCGCTGGAGGGATGAAC
Organism: Cherax destructor; assembly: GCA_009830355.1. NCBI lineage: Eukaryota > Metazoa > Arthropoda > Malacostraca > Decapoda > Parastacidae > Cherax > Cherax destructor. The sequence continues at coordinate 277 of WNWK01054496.1, forward strand.
CTTATAAGTTCACTGGCACAGTCTAGAGTTCTAGCACGCAGACGAGTGGGGTTCCACAGGGTCAGTCCTAGGACCTATACTGTTTTTAGTATATGTGAATGACATAACGGAAGGGATAGACTCAGAAGTGTCCCTGTTTGCAGATGATGTGAAGTTGATGAGAATTAAATCAGTCGAGGATCAGGCAGGACTACAAAGAGATCTGGACAGGCTACAAGCCTGGTCCAGTAACTGGCTCCAAATGTAAAGTCATGAAGATCAGGGAAGGGCAAAGAAGACCGCAGACAGAGTATAGTCTAGGTGGCCGAAGACTGCAAACCTCACTCAAGAAAAAAGATCTTGAGGTGAGTATAATACCGAGCACATCTCCTGAGGCACACATCAATCTAACTTCTGCAGCATACGGGCGGCTGGCAAACCTAAGAATAGCATTCCAATACCTCACTAAGGAATCGTTGAAGACTGGAGTATGCAGCACCAGTTTGGAACCCACACCTGGTCATGCACGTCAAGAAATTAGAGAAAGTGCAAAGGTTTGCAACAAGACTAGACCCAGAGCTAAGGGGATTGTCCTACGAAGAAAGGTTAAGGGAAATCGGCTTGACAACACTAGAGGACAGGAGGGTTAGGGTAGACATAACATATAAAATACTGCGAGGAATAGATAAGGTGGACAGAGACAGGATGTTCCAGAGAGGGGACACAGAAACAGGAGGTCACAATTGGAAGTTGAAGACTCCTATGAGTCAAAGGGATGTTAGGAAGTAGTCTAGCAAGTGATGTAGTGGAGGCAGGAACCATATATTGCTTTAAGACGAGGTATGATAAAGCTCATGAAGCAGGGAGAGAGAGGTCCTAGTAACGATCAGTGAAGAGGCGGGGCCAGGAGCTGAGTCTCGACCCCTGTAACCACAATTAGGTGAGTACACACGTGAAGCAGTATCTTTAATAGTGCTCCCGGAATATAAGGTTCTAGCAGCTGTCCTAAGTTATTATTAGTGGTCATCGTTCGTGATTAAATCAGTGAACATACCTACAAGATTGTAACAGCTTTCGCGCGCACACACACACACACACACACACACACACACACACACCACACATCAGGAGGAAAACAACAGTCATGGACCAGGTAATCAGGCTGAGGAAGGAAGGTGGGGAGTTCACAAGAAACGACCAAGAGATATGTGAGGAGCTCAACATGAGATTTAAAGAAGTATTTACAGAGGAGACAGGAAGGACTCCAGGAATTCAGAATAGGGAGGTATACCAACAAGTGCTGGATGAAATACACACAACCGAGGAGGAGGTGAAGAAGCTGCTATGTGAACTCGATACCTCAAAAGCGGTGGGACCTGACAACATTTTTCCGTGGGTCCTTAGAGAGGGAGCAGAGATGTTGAGTGTGCCACTAACAAAAATCTTCAACACATCCATTGAAACCGGGCAACTACCTGAGGTGTGGAAGATGGCAAATTAGTCCCAATTTTAAAGAAAGGAGACAGACACGAGGCATTAAACTACAGAGCTGTGTCACTGACGTGTATAGTGGTGGAGCATCTAGAAAGACACAAACTTATAAACCAGCACGGTTTCAGGGAAGGAAAATCCTGTGTCACAAACCTACTGGAGTTTTATGACAAGGTAACAGAAGTAAGACACGAGAGAGAGGGGTAGATAGACTGCATTTTCTTGGACTGCAAGAAGGCGTTCGACACAGTTCCTCACAAGAGGTTAATGCAAAAGCTAGAGGAAAAGGCACACGTAACAGGAAAGGCACTGCAATGGATCAGAGAATATCTGAGAGGGAGGCAACAACGAGTCATGGTACGTGACGAGGTGTCAGAGTGGGCACCTGTGACGAGTGGCGTTCCACAGGGGTCAGTCTTAGGACCTGTACTGTTTTTGGTATATGTGAATGACATAATGGAAGGGATAGATTCAGAAGTGTCCCTGTTTGCAGATGATGTGAAGTTAAAGAGACCTGGAGAGGCTACAAGCCTTGTCCAGTAACTGGCTCCTTGAACTTAACCCTACCAAATGTAAAGTCATGAAGATCGGTGAAGGGCAAAGAAGACCGCAGACAGAGTATAGTCTAGGTGACCAAAGACTGCAAACCTCACTCAAGGAAAAAGATCTTGGGGTGAGTATAATACCGAGCACATCTCCTGAGGCACACATCAATCAGATAACTGCTGCAGCATACGGGCGGCTGGCAAACCTAAGAATAGCGTTCCAATACCTCACTAAGGAATCGTTCAAGACTCTGTACACCATATACGTCAGGCCCATACTGGAGTATGCAGCATCAGTTTGGAACCCACACCTGGTGAAGCACGTCAAGAAATTAGAGAAAGTGCAAAGGTTTGCAACAAGAATAGTCCCAGAGCTAAGGGGATTGTCCTACAAAGAAAGGTTAAGGGAAATCGGCCTGACGACACTAGAGGACAGGAGGGTTAGGGGAGACATTATAACGACATATAAAATACTGCCAAGAATAGATAAGGTGTACAGAGACAAGATGTTCCAGAGAGGGGACACAGAAACAAGGGTTAAAAATTGGAAGTTGATGACTCCTATGAGTAAAAGGGATGTTAGAAAGTATTTCTTCAGTCATAGAGTTGCCAGGAAGTGGAATAGCCTAGAAAGTGACGTAGTGGAGGCAGGAACCATACATAGTTTTAAGACGAGGTTTGATAAAGCTCATGGAGCAGGGAGAGAGAGGACCTAGTAGCAATCAGTGAAGAGGCGGGGCCAGGAACTATGAATCAACCCCTGCAACCACAACTAGGTGAGTACACACACACATACACACACAGGGGTCTGTCCTATGAATAAAGGTTGAGGGAAATAGGACTAACAACACTGGAGGAAAGAAGGGTCAGAGGAGACATGATAACGACATACAAAATACTGCGGGGAATCGACAAGGTAGACAGTGATAGGATGTTCCAGAGAGGGAACACAGAAACAAGGGGACACAACTGGAAGCTGAAGACTCAGATGAGTCAAAGGGATGTTAGGAAGCATTTCTTCAGCCACAGAGTAGTCAGGAAGTGGAATAGTCTAGAGAAAGATATAGTGGAGGCAGGAACCATACATAGTTTTAAGACAAGGTATGATAAAGCTCATGGAGCAGGGAGAGCAGAGACCCAGTAGCGGACAGGGAAGAGGCGGGGCCAGGAGCTGAGTCTCGACCCCTGCAACTACAATTAGGTGAGTACAATTAGGTGAGTACAAACACAAACACATACGCACATACACACACTCACAATAAAAAGTAATTCAGGACCTTGTACACTGTATGTTATGCCCATACTGGAGTATGCAGCGCCAGTTTGGAACCCTCACCTAGCCAAGCATGTATGGAAACTAGAAAATGTGCAGAGGTTTGCAACAAGACTAGTCCCCGAGCTAAGGGTTATGTCCTACGAGGAGAGGTTACGGGAAATCGACCTGACGACTTTGGAAGACAGGAGGGATAGAGTGGATATGATAACGACATATAAAATACTGAGAGGAATTGACAGGGTGGACAGAGAGAGAATGTTCCAGAGATGGGACACAGCAACAAGGGGACACAGTTGGAAGTTGAAGACTCAGATGAACCACAGGGATGTTAGGAAATATTTCTCCAGTCACAGAGCTGTCAGGAAGTGGAATAGTCTGAGAAGTGATGTAGTGGAGGCAGGATTCATACATAGCTTTAAGGAGAGGTATGATAAAGCTCATGGAGCGGGTAGAGTGACCGAGCAGCGGCCAGTGAAGAGGCGGGGCCAGGAGCTGTGAATCGACCCATGCAACAACAACTAGGTGAGTACACATACAAATACACACACACACACACACACACACACATACATATATATATATATATATATATATATATATATATATATATATATGCAAGACAACCACTATGAAAAATAGAGGAATTCCAGCGCTTTCGTGACTACTCACATTATCAAGGGAACTATAAAAGGAAACATGACAAGAGGACTTATATAAGGGGCGAGACTACACCTCACAGTCACATCACACTAACAAAGACGACACCTCACAGTTGCGTAACATCACACGACTCTGTGAAGAGGAAAACAAGAAAGGACCTGAAACTCTTCCCAAAAATTTAAAGATTAGTCAATTTATCATTAAATTCTTCCCAAATTTTATTAATTATAAAAGAATCCAATTTATATAAACCAAAAGAAATATTCATATTATTTTCAAAACTGCTTTAATGAAACATGATTCTATTATATTCCTCTCAACCATGGACTTGCTTGATACAACCTTCTCAGCATTTTGAAAATCAATTGGATGGTTAAAATCTCTACATGAATAAATAGAGCATTAGAATCTTGTCCAGTTCTAATGCTATATTTATGTTGTTTTAATCTTAGTTCAAGACTTTTACCAGTTTGACCATAATAACTTTATCGCATATTTTACAGGGAATCTTATAGACATCCGTCAGCATTTTGGGGAATTTTTTATCAAAAGTCTTTTACTGTATCAAGATTTTTAAATACAACTTTGATATTAAAATTCTTAAGAAAGGAAGGCATATCAACCAAGTTTTCATGGTAAGGGAGAACCAACATATTTTGGTTGAATAAGGTTGGTTGTCCCTTTTGGGATTGTAAAAGTATTCCTAGCTATTTTAAAAGATTTATCAATTATGTTTCTAGGGTATTTTAAATCATTAGCTATTTCATAAATTTTAGAGATTTCTTCATCTATGAACTAATTTAAATGATTTCAATATGGTTAGTTTTGATGTTACCTCCTTGTTTACAAAAGTTCCAGTTGATGATTTACTAAGTTTCTTATCTGAAGAACTGGTTAATTATGATTTACCATTGCCAGTTCCTACTATCATTAAACTTATTAAACTTTGTATTGTTGATGCAAAATTTGTATTTAATGATGAGTTTTACACACAGAAGTTTGGTATGGCAATGGACAATCCTCTTTCACCTGTTCTTAGTAACTTATATATGGAATTTTTCGAAACAAGATTGCTTAACACTATCCTTCCCAATAGAGCTAAGTGGTATAGATATGTTGATGATATTTTGTGCCTTATGCCTAAGAATGTAGACATAAACCATTTCCTTGTTAAATTAAATAGCTTAGCTCATTCTATAAATTTTACTGTTGAATTCGAAGTAAATAACTCATTGCCCTTCCTAGATGTTTTTATTATTAAGGGTAACATTGATTTTAAATTTAAAATTTACAGAAAACCTACAAATAATTGTTCCTATGTACACTATTACTCTTCACATCAAGATAGAGTTAAAGTGTCGGTTTTTTCTTCAATGTTTTTGAGAGCTTTACGTATTTGTAGTCCAGAGTTCATAGATGAAGAAATCTCTAAAATTTATGAAATAGCTAATGATTTAAAATACCCTAGAAACATAATTGATAAATCTTTAAAATAGCTAGGAATACTTTTACAATCCCAAAGGACAACCAACCTTATTCAACCAAAAATATGTTGGTTCTCCCTTACCATGAAAGCTTGTTGATATGCCTTCCTTTCTTAAGAATTTTAATATCAAAGTTGTATTTAAAATCTTGATACAGTAAAAGACTTTGATAAAATTCCCCAAAATGCTGACGGATGTGTCTATAAGATTCCCTGTAAAATATGCGATAAAGTTTATTATGGTCAAACTGGTAAAAGTCTTGAACTAAGATTAAAACAACATAAATATAGCATTAGAACTGGACAAGATTCTAATGCTCTATTTATTCATGTAGAAGATTTTAACCATCCCAAATTTATTTTCAAAATGCTGAGAAGGTTGTATCAAGCAAGTCCATGGTTGAGAGGAATATAATAGAAACATGTTTCATTAAAAGCATTTTTTAAAATAATATGAATATTTCTTTTGGTTTATATAAATTGGATTCTTTTATAATTAATAAAATTTGGGAAGAATTTAATGATAAATTGGACTAATCTTAATTCTTGGGAAGAGTTTCAGGTCCTTTCTTGTTTTCCTCTTCACAGAGTCGTGAGATGTTACGCTACTGTGAGGTGTAGTCTTTGTTAGTGTGATGTGACTGTGAGGTGTAGTCTTGCCCTTATATAAGTCCTCTTGTCATGTTTCCTTTTATAGTTCCTTGATAATGTGAGTAGTCACGAAGCGCTTGGAATTCCTCTATTTTTCATAGTGGTTGTCTTGCATATTCTGATATCACCTGATTACTGTGATCTTTTTGCATATATATATATATATATATATATATATATATATATATATATATATATATATATATATATATATATATATATATATATATATATATATATATATATATATATAAACACTGATCTCTGGCCGACGGAGACTCAAACCTACGAACCTCATGACAAGGTACGCAGTGCTTTACGACCGTACCACACTGGTCCAATACCTTGGCATCCAGCTTTCGCTAGATGTTATTCCAAGGCAGCCAGCTTTCAGGCAGGAAGGCTTACAGCTTTTCATCTCATCCCCTGCATGCATCGACACAACTAGAGATTTTTACAATGCTAGGAATTCGCAAGAGCAGGCGAAATATTCACAAACACTGATCTCTGGCGACGGAGACTCGAACCTACGAACCTCATGACAAGGTGGTACGGTCGGTAAGCACTGCGTACCTTGTCATGAGGTTCGTAGGTTCGAGTCTCCGTCGGCAGAGATCAGTGTTTGTGAATATTTCGCCTGCTCTGCAATTCTACATATATATATATATATATATATATATATATATATTTAGAGAGAGAGAGAGAGAGAGAAAGGCAGATTCACAAGTTGGAATTCACACAATAATATAATAAGCATTTACAAACACAGTTTCTCAAAAAAATTGTGTAATATAATTTATTTTAATTATTTTTAAGACTGAAATATGTTTCTAAAGCAAAATAACAGTGTGTGGCACTAAGGTATGATGACACTGGTAAACTTAAGCTTTATCTCGCATCCTGCCACCACATATCAGCAGCTTCCTCCCGCCTCTGTCTTTAACCTTTACTCAAGATGACCTCATCATATGATGACCTCATCATATGTATATAACCTTATGAACCTTATGATCTGTTATATTGTTATCAGGTTTATCACTCATGTGTAGAAGCTATGTTGGAATCATTTTAATTACTAAGAACTTTATTTTTTTTTTTTTTTTATTAACACATCGGCCGATTCCCACCAAGGCAGGGTGGCCCGAAAAAGAAAAACTTTCATCATCATTCACTCCATCACTGTCTTGCCAGAAGGGTGCTTTACACTACAGTTATAAAACTGCAACATTAACACCCCTCCTTCAGAGTGCCGGCACTGTGTATTTGCTAAAGTGAGCAGAATGTAAACTGGCACTTGCCTTCCTGCCCAGAACCCAGCCTCGACGCTGTGAGGGGCATTTAGGTCGTTGACCTTTAGTAAAAAGGTCTCTAAAACAAGAACGAAATACGATCAGTTCACTCAAAAAGTCTATGTCTCAACTGCCTCAGCGTCATTAAAAGGCATAGTGGTTAATGTATCTAAACGAGGGTTAGTTATCACACAAATAAATTAATTTCAGAGAACGGCAGACCATTCACACATGGGAATTTTATAAAGTGCATGCAGTAAGTTATACAAGTGTAATACTGGTGTAGCAAGACTGCTTATTTCACAGTGCAAATTTATTTGCCTTGTTGACATTTGAGAACAAAATGTAAAACACTTATTAACAAGATTAGATTAGATTTTGCCACTGAAGTGGCTAGTTTATTGTGCACCCCATATCCATCCTGTGGACGGTAGCGCAAGAGCATATGGATACACAAAAGGCCTAGGAACTAGGCCCCAAAAGGGTTAACAAGTGTACATATGGATTTATATCTACAGTTCACAAATCTGTTACAAGCAAATTTAGGAAATTTGTTTAGTATATCTGGTATCTTATTTTCATTAATAAGAAATCTTGACATGTCACATAGGTTATTATACTGTCTATCTCTGTATTCCTCAATAAGTGGACAATTTAGCACATAGTTTTCAAGACAGTGACCATATCCCTGATAACATAATTTGCATTTAATTTGATCATCATCTGTGTCTCCCAAACTGCCAAGTACCTGTAGCCAACCCTAAGCCTGGCCACTACATCAGTCAGTCTGTTCACATTGTAAGTTGCTCCATAAACATATTTATCTACGTTCATGTTATCATAGTGGGTTATACATTTACTCAGGCTTCTGACTGCATTCCTATAACAATCATTTTCATTATTTACTTCATCCCTAATATTATTCCTAATGCAAGACACAGATATACCAGTTATATTCCACATTCTCCTTCTGGGTGCTCTTCTTGGCTAACATATCAACTTTATCATGGAAAGGAGTAATCCAATTCCTTTGTCCGGATTTTTAGTATCAAACCTGGCTTCTAATGACATGTTGTTGGAGTCCTTATATGAGTCAGAGCCTTCAGTGATGACATAGAATCAGTAATGATGGTGTTAAGTATCAAAAAGTTAGCTTTAGTGCCATTGGTTTTTAAACAATTCAGTTTGCAGTGTAGACCCCCAGTTGTTAATTCTTATGCCTAGTTCAGCAAATTTTTTGGGTTGCTTAACTAGGGTGGCAAAAAGAACAAATGAAAATTTGAAAAGACTCCTGTTTAGATCCATCAGGTTTTTACAAAGTAGAAGTGATGCAAGGGGGGAAGAGTATATGGAGAGAAAAAGAGAGGTTAAGAGAGTGGTGAAGCAATGTAAAAAGGAGCAAATGAGAGGGTGGGTGAGATGTTATCAACAAACTTCTGCCCCACATTCAATACTGCTTTTTAAAACTATCCCAACTCTTTCAACCCCCCTACTCCTACTTGCACTAGCCCACCTTTCTCCAAAAGTTGCTTATATCTCACCAAACTTCTCCTCCCTTAGTTTATACACTTTACCTCTCTTACTTGCTGTTTTTGGAGTGAGATTAAAAAGGTTGAAGCCTAGGAACAAATGGATTTGACAGTAATAAATAAAGAAGAGTTATTAAATGGAAGTTAGAGGTATCGGGAAGTGGAAATATTTTGAGGAGTTGTTAAATGTTGATGAAACGGGGAAGCTGTGATTTCGTGGGGGAAAGTTCGTGAGGCAGGGGCAGAATAAAAGGGGGGTAAGGCATCTGGGATTGATGGGAAAAAATATAGAAATGTTAAAAGCAGGCGGGGATATAGTTTTAAAGTGGTTGGTGTATTATTTAATATATGTAGGGAAAAGAAAGGATAAGGACTGGCAGAGAGCGTGTATTGTTCCTTTGTATAAAGGCAAAGGGGACAAAAGAAGTGCAAAAATTGTGGGGGAATAAGTCTGTTAGTACACCAGGTAAAGTGTATGGTAGAGTTATTTTGAAAGAATTAAGAGTAAGACGGGAGCAGGAAAAGCAGATGAACAAGGGGGCTTTAGGGAAAGGTGGGGGTGTTAGACCAAGTGTTTACAGTAGAACATATAGATGAACAGTATTTAGATAAGGGTAAAAAATTTTTTTGTGGCATTTATGGATTTGGAAAAGGCGTATGATAGTGTGGAAAAAGGGGGCAAGTGGCAGATGTTGCAGGTGTACGGAATAGTAGGTAGGTTACTGAAAGCAGTGAAGAGCTTTTTGGGATAGTGAGGCTCAGGTTAGAGTGTGTAGGGGAGAGGGAGATTTTTTCCCCAGTAAAAAAGGCCTTAGACAAGGATGTGTGATGTCACCGGGGTTTTTCAATATATTTATAGGGTTTAAGAGAAGTGAATGCGAGGGTCTTGGAAGAGGTATGGGGTCAAAAAACAAAGAATCAAATACAAAGTGAGAGTTGTCACAGTTGCTTTTGTGATGACACTGTCTTTTGGGGGATTCGAAGAGAAGTTGCAGAGGTTGGTGGATGAATTTGGAGGGATTAAAAGAAGAAAATTGAAAGTGAATTAGAAAGAGTAAGGTGATGAGTAAACAGAAAGATTAGGTGACGAAAGATTGGGTATAGATTGGAGGGAGAGAATATGGAGGAGGTGAATGTATTCAGTATTTACAGTGGACATGTCAGCAGATGGGTCTATGAAGGATGAGGTGAATCTAGAATTGATGAGGGAAAAAGGGTGAGTGGGCACTTGGAGTCTGTGGAGACAAAGAACTTTGTCCATGGAAGTAAAGGGGGAATGTATGAGATTATTGTTCACCAACACACTTATAGGGGTGTAGAGGGTGATGAATGTTGCAACGAGGAGAAGCGGAGGCAGTGGAGATGTCATGTCTGAGGTCAATGTGTGGTGTGGGAAAATGGAGAAATCGAGTTTGGAAATTAGGAGGAGGTGCGGGATTACCAAAACTGTTTTTCCAGAGGGCTGAGGGGGGTTGTTGAGGTGGTTCGGACATGTAGAGAGAATGGAACGAAACAGAAATTCGGAGGTATAAATCTGTAGTGGAGGGAAGGTGGGGTAGGGGGGCTGCCTAGGAAAGGTTGGTGGGAGGGTTAAAAGAGGTTTGGTGCGAGGGGCTTGGATTTCCCGCAAGCATGTGTGAGCTATTTGATAGGAGTGAATGGAGACAAATGGTTTTTAATATTTGACGTGCTGTTGGGTGTGAGCAAAGAACATTTATGAAGGGATTCAGGGGAAAACCCGGGGGGCCGGACTTGAGTCCTGGAGATGGGAAGTACAGTGTCTGCACTCTGATGGAGGGGGGTTAATGTTGCGTTTTATAACTTAAAAGCACCCCCCTGGCAAACAGTGATGGGAATGATGATAAAAGTTTTTCTTTTCGGGCCACCCTGCCTTGGTGGGAATCGGCCGATGTGTTAATAAAAAAAAAAACTTTTACTACCACAGGCGAAATTTCTTTTGAGCAGTTGCTTTAACAAGTGATTTAAGGAAGGGATTACTAACAATGAGCTTCTTGGGAGGACTTCAGGTATGTGATATTAAATGAACACATCTTCCATGGAGGGGTGAAATGCTCTTGTTGCCCCACAAACAGTTTATGCAGGTTATAAAACTTTTTGTAATTGCACTTTTCCAATCCCTTTAGATCTTGTGGTTTACTTCAGACATTTAGTAAGATTCACTGTGACAGTGTCTGGGTTATTTCTTAACATTCTAATACCAAGTACAGTGTTAATTCAACAATCCATGGATTTTAGAAATACCAAGCTCCTTCCTCTATTAAGAACCTTTGTAGATTTGGGACAGCCAAAAAATAATTCTATAATTCTGAGAGCTCCATTTTTTAATTAACTCCAAGGGTCGGAGA
>WNWK01054497.1:0-11544 GCA_009830355.1 Cherax destructor
CAAAAATATTAATTTTCTTTCCATATTTCAATTGAGAAATATAATTTTATTTCTAAATTTTATAAAGAAATTTATTTAAAAGTAAATCTAAAATTTAGCAAAATGGTTTTAGAAATCAAACGCTCTTAAGTTAATATTATAAAATAATTTAAATTTTTAATTTAATTTTATAGATTTTTGGGATTAAAAATATTTATAAAAATATTATTTAAATTTTTAATGGGATTTTTAAAATTAAATTTAAGAATTTCAAATGTAAAACTTATTTTATTAATTTCAGATTTAAGCTTTTAAGGATTGTAAAAATATTTTTAGATATTACTTTATCGATTTAGCACATTTTCTGAGCTTTTAATGTTTCATGTATTTCGAAAATAATATGAAATATTCTATAAAAATATTATTTTTTAGATTTTAATGGGATTTAAAAATATAAATAATTATAAATATTAAAAATGCTATAAAACTTATTTTATTGCATTTGACATTAAGGATTTTCAAGGATTTTTGAATATTTTTAGTAAAGAAATAATAAAATTTTGCTTATTTTCCCATAAATTTCAATTGCAGTAGAAATTTATTTAAAAGTGTGAAAATGTAGGTATTTTAGCTAAAAAATGAGTTTTGCCAGAAAAGCACTCAAACCGCTCTAAAACGTCGAATATGCAATAAAATACGATTTTAGCACATTTTTCTGAGCTTTTTAATGTTTCATGTATTTTTCGAAAATAATATGAAATATTCTATAAAAATATTGATTTTTATAGATTTTAATGGGATTTTTTAAAAATATGTAAATAATTTTTAAATATTAAAAAATGCTATAAAACGTTATTTTATGGCATTTTTTGACGATTCAAGGCATTTTCAAGGATTTTCTGAAAAACTATTTTTTTAGATAAAAGAAAATCATAAAATTTTGCTTACTTTTCCCATAAATTTCAATTGCAGTAGAAATTCTATTTAAAAGTGTGAAAATCTAAGTATTTTAGCTGAAAAATGAGTTTTGCCAGAAAAGCACTCAAACCGCTCTAAAACGTCGAAATATGCAATAAAATACGATTTTAGCACATTTTTCTGAGCTTTTTAATGTTTCATGTATTTTTCGAAAATAATATGAAATATTCTATAAAAATATTGATTTTTATAGATTTTTAATGGGATTTTTTAAAAATATGTAAATAATTAATAAATATTCAAAAATGCTATAAAACTTGATTTTATTGCATTTTTTGACGATTCAAGGCATTTTCAAGGATTTTGTGAAAAAATATTTTTTTAGATATAATATACCTATGAGTAAGCTTCCTAAAAGAAAATAATAAAATTTTGCTTACTTTTCCCATAAATTTCAATTGCAGTAGAAATTATATTTAAAAGTGTGAAAATGTAGGTATTTTAGCTAAAAAATGAGTTTTGCCAGAAAAGCACTCAAACCGCTCTAAAACGTCGAAATATGCAATAAAATACGATTTTAGCACATTTTTCTGAGATTTTTAATGTTTCATGTATTTTTCGAAAATAATATGAAATATTCTATAAAAATATTGATTTTTGTAGATTTTTAATGGGATTTTTTAAAAATATGTAAATAATTTAAATATTAAAAATGCTATAAAACTTATTTTATGGCATTTTTGACGATTCAAGGCATTTTCAAGGTTTTCTGAAAAACTATTTTTAGATAAAGAAATCATAAAATTTTAAGCTTACTTTTCCCATAAATTTCAATTGCAGTAGAAATTCTATTTAAAAGTGTGAAAATCTAAGTATTTTAGCTGAAAAATGAGTTTTGCCAAAAGCCTCAAACCGCTCTAAAACGTCGAAATATGCAATAAAATACGATTTTAGCACATTTTCTGAGCTTTTTAATGTTTCATGTATTTTTCGAGAATAATATGAAATATTCTATAAAAATATTGATTTTTATAGATTTTTAATGTGATATTTTAAAAATATGTAAATAAATAATAAATATTCAAAAAATGCTATAAAACTTGATTTTATTGCATTTTTGACGATTCAAGGCATTTTCAAGGATTTTCTGAAAAACTATTTTTTAGATAAAATATACCTATGAGTAAACTTCCTAAAGAAAATAATAAAATTTTGCTTACTTTTCCCATAAATTTCAATTGCAGTAGAAATTCTATTTAAAAGTGTGAAAATGTAAGTATTTTAGCTAAAAAATGAGTTTTGCCAGAAAAGCACTCAAACCGCTCTAAAACGTCGAAATATGCAATAAAATACGATTTTAGCACATTTTCTGAGCTTTTTAATGTTTCATGTATTTTTCGAAAATAATATGAAATATTCTATAAAAATATTGATTTTTATAGATTTTTTAAAGGGATTTTTTAAAAATATGTAAATAATTTTTAAAATTAAAAACAGTTATTTTATTGCATTTTTGACGATTCAAGGCATTTTCAAGATTTTCTGAAAAACTATTTTTAGAAAAAAAGAAAATCATAAAATTTTGCTTATTTTTTCCCATAAATTTCAATTGCAGTAGAAATTCTATTTAAAAGTGTGAAAATCTAAGTATTTTTGCTAAAAAATGAGTTTTGTCAGAAAAGCATCAAACCGCTCTAAAACGTCGAAATATGCCATAAAATACGATTTTAGCACATTTTTCTGAGCTTTTTAATGTTTCATGTATTTTTCGAAAATAATATGAAATATTCTATAAAAATATTGATTTTTATAGATTTTAATGGGATTTTTTAAAAATATGTAAATAATTTTTAAATATTAAAAACGTTATTTTATGGCATTTTTTGACGATTCAAGGCATTTTCAAGGATTTTCTGAAAAACTATTTTTTTAGATAAAAGAAAATCATAAAATTTTGCTTACTTTTCCCATAAATTTCAATTGCAGTAGAAATTCTATTTAAAAGTGTGAAAATCTAAGTATTTTAGCTAAAAAATTAGTTTTGTCAGAAAAGCATCAAACCGCTCTAAAACGTCGAAATATGCCATAAAATACGATTTTAGCACATTTTTCTGAGCTTTTAATGTTTCATGTATTTTTCGAAAATAATATGAAATATTCTATAAAAATATTGATTTTTATAGATTTTTAATGGGATTTTTAAAAATATGTAAATAATATAATATTAAAAATGCTATAAAACGATTTTATTGCATTTTTGACGATTCAAGGCATTTTCAAGGATTTTCTGAAAAACTATTTTTTTAGATAAAATATACCTATGAGTAAGCTTCCTAAAAGAAAATAATAAAATTTTGCTTACTTTTCCCATAAATTTCAATTGCAGTAGAAATTCTATTTAAAAGTGTGAAAATGTAGGTATTTTAGCTAAAAAATGAGTTTTGCCAGAAAAGCACTCAAACCGCTCTAAAACGTCGATATATGCAATAAAATACGATTTTAGCACATTTTCTGAGCTTTTTAATGTTTCATGTATTTTCGAAAATAATATGAAATATTCTATAAAATATTGATTTTTTAGATTTTTAATGGGATTTTTAAAAATATGTAAATATTTTAAATATTAAAAATGCTATAAAACGTTATTTTATGGCATTTTTTGACGATTCAAGGCATTTTCAAGGATTTTCTGAAAAACTATTTTTTTAGATAAAAGAAAATCATAAAATTTTGCTTACTTTTCCCATAAATTTCAATTGCAGTAGAAATTCTATTTAAAAGTGTGAAAATCTAAGTATTTTAGCTGAAAAATGAGTTTTGCCAGAAAAGCACTCAAACCGCTCTAAAACGTCGAAATATGCAATAAAATACGATTTTAGCACATTTTCTGAGCTTTTAATGTTTCATGTATTTTTCGAAAATAATATGAAATATTCTATAAAAATATTGATATTTATAGATTTTTAATGGGATTTTTAAAAATATGTAAATAATTAATAAATATTCAAAAATGCTATAAAACGTTATTTTATTGCATTTTTTGACGATTTAAGGCATTTTCAAGGATTTTGTGAAAAATATTTTTTAGATAAAATATACCTATGAGTAAACTTCCTAAAAGAAAATAATAAAATTTTGCTTATTTTCCCATAAATTTCAATTGCAGTAGAAATTATATTTAAAAGTGTGAAAATGTAGTATTTTAGCTAAAAATGAGTTTTGCCAGAAAAGCACTCAAACCGCTCTAAAACGTCGAATATGCAATAAAATACGATTTTAGCACATTTTCTGAGCTTTTAATGTTTCATGTATTTTCGAAAATAATATGAAATATTCTATAAAAATATTGATTTTTATAGATTTTAATGGATTTTAAAAATATGTAAATAATTTATAAATATCAAAAATGTATAAAACGTTATTTTATGGCATTTTTGACGATTAAAATTTTCACAGATTTTGAAAACTATTTTTAGATAAAATATACCTATGAGTAAGCTTCTAAAAGAAAATAATAAAATTTTGCTTACTTTTCCATAAATTTCAATTGCAGTAGAAATTCTATTTAAAAGTGTGAAAATGTAAGTATTTTAGCTAAAAAATGAGTTTTGTCAGAAAAGCATCAAACCGCTCTAAAACGTCAAATAACAAAAATGCGATTTTAGCACATTTTCTGAACTTTTAATGTTTCATGTATTTTCGAAAATAATATGAAATATTCTATAAAAATATTGATTTTATAGATTTTTAATGGATTTTTAAAAATATGTAAATAATTTTTAAATAAAAATTAAAAATTATTTTATGGCATTTTTGACGATTCAAGGCATTTTCAAGGATTTTCTGAAAACTATTTTTAGATAAAAGAAAATCATAAAATTTTGCTTACTTTTCCCATAAATTTCAATTTTCAGTAGAAATTTATTTAAAAGTGTGAAAATCTAAGTATTTTAGCTAAAAAAAAGTTTTGCCAAGAAAAGCACTCAAACCGCTCTAAAACGTCGAAATACCCCAAAAAAATACGATTTTAGCACATTTTTTTTTGAGCTTTTTAATGTTTATGTATTTTCGAAAAAAAATTTGAAATATTCTATAAAAAATGATTTTTATAGATTTTTTAAAGGGGTTTTTAAAAAATGTAAATAATTAATAAATATTCAAAAAAGCTATAAAACTTTTTTTTGCATTTTTTGACAAAAAAAATTTTAAAGGGGTTTTTGAAAAAAATTTTTTTATAAAATATACCTTAAAATTTAAAAAAAAATAAAAAAATTTTTCTTACTTTTTTCCCCCAAATTTCAATTTCAGGGGGAAATTCTATTTAAAATGTGAAAATTAGGATTTTAGCTAAAAAAGAGTTTTGCCAGAAAAAAACCCCAAACCCTCTAAAACGTCAAATATTAAAAAATACGATTTTAGCACATTTTTGGGCTTTTTAATTTTATTATTTTCAAAAATATGAAATATTCTATAAAAAATTGATTTTTATAATTTTTAAAAGGGGTTTTTTTTAAAAAAGTAAATAATTTTTTAAATTTAAAAATTATTTTATGGATTTTGACGTTCAAGGCTTTTAAGGATTTTCTGAAAAATATTTTTAAAAAAGAAAATCATAAAATTTTTCTTACTTTTATAAATTTCAAATTTCAGTAAAAATTTATTTAAAAGTGTGAAAAAAATAAGTATTTTAAAATAAAAAAAAGTTTTTCAAAAAAAGCATCAAACCGCTCTAAAACGTCCCAAATTCCATAAAATGGGTTTTAGCCATTTTTTAAGGGGTTTTTTAAGTTTCATGTATTTTTAAAAAATATTAAATATTCTTTTAAAAAATTGATTTTTATAGATTTTTTAATAAATTTTTTTAAAAAATGTAAATAATTTAAAAATTTAAAAAAACTATAAAACTTGGTTTATTGCATTTTTTTTTAAACATTTTCAAATTTTTGAAAAATATTTTTTTTTTAAAATATACCTTAAAAAATTCCCAAAAAAATCATAAAATTTTCTTACTTTTTTCCCTAAATTTCAATTTTATTAAATTTTTTTAAAGTGTGAAAATGTAAATTTTGCTAAAAATGGTTTTCCGAAAACCTCAAACCCTCTAAAACCAAATATGCCAAAAATGCGATTTTAGCACATTTTTTTAGGGTTTTTTTAAGTTTATTTTTTCGAAAAAAATAAAAATTCTATAAAAAAATTTATTTTTTTTGATTTTTAATGGATTTTTTTAAAAAATGTAAATAAATTTTTAAAATTAAAAGCTATAAAACGTTTTAAGATTTTTACGATTAAAGGGATTTTAAGTTTTCAAAAAAATTTTTTTGATAAAATATACCTATGGTAAGCTTCCTAAAAAAAAAAAAAAAATTTTCACTTTTTATAAATTTCAATTGCGGGGGAAAAAATTTTTTAAAATTTTTTAAAAAGTATTTTGCTAAAAAAAAGGTTTTTTTGAAAAGCATAAACGCTCCCCAAAAAGTCGAAATATGCCATAAAGCATTTTTTTTCTGAGCTTTTTTAAGTTTCATGTATTTTTTTAAAATAAAATGAAATATTCTATTAAAAATTGATTTTTTTAAATTTTTAAAAGGTTTTTAAAAAATTTAAAAAAATTTTTAAAATTAAAAACTTATTTTTTTTGGATTTTTACGTTAAAAAGGCATTTTCAAGGTTTTCGAAAAAATATTTTTTTATAAAAAGAAAATCAAAAAAAAATTTTTCTTACTTTTTCCCCAAATTTCAATTGCAGAAATTCTATTTAAAAATGTGAAAATTAAATTTTTTTCAAAAAAAGTTTTTTTTAGAAAAACATCAAACCGCTCTAAAACGTCGAAAATAAAAAAAAGATTTTAAACATTTTTCTGAGCTTTTTTTAAATTTCATGTATTTTTTGAAAATAATATGAAATTTCTATAAAAAAATTGTTTTTTTGTTTTAAAAAGGGGTTTTTTTAATAAATATTAAAAATGCTATAAAACGTATTTTATTGCATTTTTGACGATTCAAGGCATTTTCAAGGATTTTCTGAAAAACTATTTTTTAGATAAAATATACCTATGAGTAAGCTTCCTAAAGAAAATCATAAAATTTTGCTTACTTTTCCCATAAATTTCAATTGCAGTAGAAATTCTATTTAAAGTGTGAAAATCTAAGTATTTTAGCTAAAAATGAGTTTTGTCAGAAAAACTCAAACCGCTCTAAAACGTCGAAATATGCATAAAATCGATTTAGCACATTTTCTGAGCTTTTTAATGTTTCATGTATTTTTCGAAATAATATGAAATATTCTATAAAATATTGATTTTATAGATTTTTAATGGATTTTTAAAAATATGTAAATAATTAATAAATATTAAAATGCTATAAAACTTATTTTATTGCATTTTTTGACGATTCAAGGCATTTTCAAGGATTTTCTGAAAAACTATTTTTTAGATAAATATACCTATGAGTAAGCTTCCTAAAGAAAATCATAAAATTTTGCTTACTTTTCCCATAAATTTCAATTGCAGTAGAAATTCTATTTAAAAGTGTGAAAATGCTAAGTATTTTAGCTAAAAATGAGTTTTGTCAGAAAAGCATCAAACGCTCTAAAACGTCGAAATATGCATAAAATACGATTTTAGCACATTTTTCTGAGCTTTTTAATGTTTCATGTATTTTCGAAAATAATATGAAATATTCTATAAAAATATTGATTTTTATAGATTTTTAATGGGATTTTTAAAAATATGTAAATAATTAATAATATTCAAAAATGCTATAAAACGATTTTATTGCATTTTTGACGATTAAGGCATTTTCAAGATTTTCTGAAAAACTATTTTTAGATAAAATATACCTATGAGTAAGCTTCCTAAAGAAAATCATAAAATTTTGCTTACTTTTCCCATAAATTTCAATTGCAGTAGAAATTCTATTTAAAAGTGTGAAATCTAAGTATTTTAGCTAAAAATGAGTTTGCAGAAAAGCATCAAACCGCTCTAAAACGTCGAAATATGCAATAAAATACGATTTAGCACATTTTCTGAGCTTTTAATGTTTCATGTATTTTTCGAAAATAATATGAAATATTCTATAAAAATATTGATTTTTATAGATTTTTAATGGATTTTTAAAAATATGTAAATAATTAATAAATATTAAAAATGCTATAAAACTTGATTTTATTGCATTTTTGACGATTTAAGGCATTTTCAAGGATTTTCTGAAAAACTATTTTTTAGATAAATATACCTATGAGTAAGCTTCCTAAAGAAAATCATAAAATTTTGCTTACTTTTCCCATAAATTTCAATTGCAGTAGAAATTCTATTTAAAAGTGTGAAAATTAAGTATTTTAGCTAAAATGAGTTTTCCAGAAAAGCTCAAACGCTCTAAAACGTCGAAATATGCAATAAAATACGATTTTAGCACATTTTTCTGAGCTTTTAATGTTTCATGTATTTTTCGAAAATAATATGAAATATTCTATAAAAATATTGATTTTTATAGATTTTTAATGGATTTTTAAAAATATGTAAATAATAAATATTAAAATGCTATAAACTTATTTATTGCATTTTGACATTAAGCATTTCAGTTTTCTGAAAAAATTTTTAGATAAAATATACCTATGAGTAAGCTTCTAAAGAAAATCATAAAATTTCTACTTTTCATAATTTCAATTGCATAGAAATTCATTTAAGTGTGAAAATTAGTATTTTAGCTAAAATGAGTTTGCAGAAAAGCTCAAACCGCTCTAAAATATGTAAATAATTAATAAATATTAAAAAAGCTATAAAATTATTTTATTGCATTTTTGACGATTAAGGCATTTTCAAGGGTTTTCTGAAAACTATTTTTTAGATAAAATATACCTATAGTAAGCTTCCTAAAAGAAAATCATAAAAATTTTTTACTTTTCCCATAAATTTCAATTGCAGTAGAAATTCTATTTACAAGTGTGAAATCAAGTATTTTAGCTAAAAATGAGTTTTGCCAGAAAAGCACTCAAACGCTCTAAAACGTCGAAATATGCAATAAAATACGATTTTAGCACATTTTTCTGAGATTTTTAATGTTTCATGTATTTTCAATAATATGAATATTCTATAAAAATATTGATTTTTATAGATTTTTAATGGGATTTTTAAAAATATGTAAATAATTAATAAATATTAAAAATGTATAAAACTTGATTTTATTGCATTTTTGACGATTTAAGGCATTTTCAAGTTTTTGAAAACTATTTTTAGATAAAATATACCTATGAGTAAGCTCCTAAAAGAAAATATAAAATTTTGCTTACTTTTCCCATAAATTTCAATTGCAGTAGAATTCTATTTAAAAGTGTGAAAATGAAGTATTTTAGCTAAAAATGAGTTTTGCCAGAAAAGCACTCAAACCGCTCTAAAACGTCGAAATATGCAATAAAATACGATTTTAGCACATTTTTTTGAGCTTTTAATGTTTCATGTATTTTTCGAAAATATGAAATATTCTATAAAAATATTGATTTTTATAGATTTTTAATGGATTTTAAAAATATGTAAATATTTAAAAATAAAAATGCTATAAAACGTTATTTTATGGCATTTTTTGACGATTCAAGGCATTTTCAAGGATTTTCTGAAACACTATTTTTTTAGATAAAAGAAAATCATAAAATTTTGCTTAATTTTCCCATAAATTTCAATTGCAGTAGAAATTCTATTTAAAAGTGTGAAAATCTAAGTATTTTAGCTAAAAAATGAGTTTTGTCAGAAAAGCATCAAACCGCTCTAAAACGTCGAAATATGCAATAAAATGCGATTTTAGCACATTTTTCTGAGCTTTTTAATGTTTCATGTATTTTTAGAAAATAATATGAAATATTCTATAAAAATATTGATTTTTATAGATTTTTAATGGGATTTTTTAAAAATATGTAAATAATAATATATTAAAATTAAAACGATATTTTATTGCATTTTTTGACGATTCAAGGCATTTTCACAGATTTTCTGAAAAACTATTTTTTTAGATAAAATATACCTATGAGTAAGCTTCCTAAAAGAAAATCATAAATTTTTCTTACTTTTCCCATAAATTTCAATTGCAGTAGAAATTCTATTTAAAAGTGTGAAAATCTAAGTATTTTAGCTAAAAAATGAGTTTTGTCAGAAAAGCATCAAACCGCTCTAAAACGTCGAAATATGCCATAAAATGCGATTTTAGCACATTTTTCTGAGCTTTTTAATGTTTCATGTATTTTTCGAAAATAATATGAAATATTCTTTAAAAATATTGATTTTTATAGATTTTTAATGGGATTTTTTAAAAATATGTAAATAATTAATAAATATTCAAAAATGCTATAAAACTTGATTTTATTGCATTTTTTGACGATATAAGGCATTTTCGAGGATTTTGTGAAAAACTTTTTTTTAGATAAAATATACCTATGAGTAAGCTTCCTAAAAGAAAATAATCAAATTTTGCTTACTTTTCCCATAAATTTCAATTGCAGTAGAAATTCTATTTACAAGTGTGAAAATGAACGTATTTTAGCTAAAAAATGAGTTTTGCCAGAAAAGCACTCAAACCGTGTAAACGTCGAAATATGCAATAAAATACGATTTTAGCACATTTTCTGAGATTTTTAATGTTTCATGTATTTTTCGAAAATAATATGAAATATTCTATAAAAATATTGATTTTTATAGATTTTTAATGGGATTTTTAAAAATATGTAAATAATTTAAATATTAAAAATGCTATAAAACGTTATTTTATGGCATTTTGACGATTCAAGGCATTTTCAAGGATTTTCTGAAAACTATTTTTAGATAAAATATACCTATAAGTAAGCTTCCTAAAAGAAAATCATAAAATTTTCTTACTTTTCCCATAAATTTCAATTGCAGAAATTCTATTTAAAAGTGTAGAAAATCTAAGTATTTTAGCTAAAAATAAGTTTTGCCAGAAAAGCACTCAAACCGCACTAAAACGTCGAAATATGCAATAAAACACGATTTTAGCACATTTTTCTGAGCTTTTTAATGTTTCATGTATTTTCGAAATTAATATGAAATATTCTATAAAAATATTGATTTTTATAAATTTTAATGGGATTTTTAAAAATAAGTAAATAATTAATAAATATTAAAATGATATAAAACTTGATTTATTTCATTTTTGACGATTTAAGGCATTTTCAAGGATTTTCTGAAAAACTATTTTTTAGATAAAATATACCTGTGAGTAAGCTTCGTAAAAAAAATCATAAAATTTTGCTTACCTTTCCCATAATTCAATTGCAATAGAAATTCTATTTAAAAGTGTGAAAATCTAAGTATTTTAGCTGAAAATGAGTTTTGCCAGAAAAGCACTCAAATAGCTCTAAAACGTCGAAATATGCAATAAAATACGATTTTAGCACATTTTTCTGAGCTTTTATGTTTCATGTATTTTCGAAAATAATATGAAATATTCTATAAAAATATTGATTTTTATAGATTTTTAATGGGATTTTCTAAAAATATGTAAATAAGTAATAAATATTCAAAATGCTATAAAACGTTATTTTATTGCATTTTGACGATTCAAGATTTTCACAGATTTTCTGACAAACTATTTTTTTAGATAAAATATACCTATGAGTAAGCTTCCAAAAGAAAATCATAA
>WNWK01054498.1:0-11544 GCA_009830355.1 Cherax destructor
TTCATTCCACTCTTCATACTTGTTCGTAATTCCATCCGCGTTTGTGTACCAAACCTTCAACCTTGTTTCCAATACTGTGTCCCTGGGGAGATCTTGGTGGGTTGGGTGGGGTGTGGGTGGGGTGCCCATAGGGGGTTGCAGCATGGGTGGGGGGATTGTATGGTTGGGGTATGGGTTGGTGGGGTGGAGTTTGTGGTGGGGGTGGGGGTAGCTGTGATGGTGGGTTTTGGGTTGCTGGGGTTTGGGCAGTGGGACTGATGAGTATGTGTGGTGTTAAAGGGTATTGTTGGAGTGGGGGTTTTGTGATTTTAGGCCCACCGTGGGTACTTCCAGTGTGTGTGTTTATCCTGTTTGGGCTTGGTGTCCTCCGTATCTTGCTGTCTCCTCTCTCTCCTCTCTTCGCCTTCTTATCTGCTCCTTCCGAACCTCCCTTTCTTCCTGCGTTCTGTCCCGATCTAGGTATACATTCCGGTACCCCTGATTCGTCCTCAGCCATGCTTTCTCTTGCAGGATCATGGTGCGGGCTGATTCTGCTTTGAAGATTACCTTGAGAGGTCGATTTCTTTCCCTTGTGTACCACCCAATTCTCCGAAAATTTGTCACTTGGGACGTGTCTCCCCCTATTGCTAGCATGATACCTTCGATCCTTTCTTTCTCCTCCTGTTTTCTTCTGTCGTGGGTGTCCCCTTCGACTTCCTTCAGGCCATAGATAAAGATCGACCTTTCCCTTTCCTCCTCCCACTGTGTCTCCCATTGCCTCATCAGAGGTGCATTAGCCTCTCCCGGTGCTGTCATGGTTGTATCCCCCGTGTTCCTTTGTGTGTCCGGCCTGCTCAAAAGTCCCTGTCCGTTGCAGTGTGTTGATGGAGTCTCCGCGTTTAGTGTGTCTGCTGCTTTGTCTGCCCTCTCGTGTTTTGTCACTGTGCTCTCATTCTTTGTTACTGTGGTGCTCCTCTTGTCCCTGTCTGCTTCTTCTATGTCCCTCTTGTGTGTTGTTAGTATCCTGCTCGTCTTGCTTTGGGCCCCACTTGTGTCTGCCAGTGTCTGTGCATGCAAGAGTTCTCCTTTTTTCTCCTCATTCCCTTTGACTGAGTCTGGTGCACAAGCTCCGAGCGCTGTTTCTGGCCAGGTACTTTTGTCTCTATTCTGTGTCATTCCCTGCAGCTTCACTTGTGTGTGTGTGTGTGTGTGTACTCACCTAATTGTGGTTGCAGGGGTCGAGACTCAGCTCCTGGCCCCGCCTCTTCGCTGTCCACTACTGGGTCTCTGCTCTCCCTGCTCCATGAGCTTTTTCATACCTTGTCTTAAAACTATGTATGGTTCCCGCCTCCACTATATCGTTCGCTAGACTATTCCACTTCCTAACTACTCTATGGCTGAATAAGTGCTTCCTAACATTCCTTTGACTCATCTGAGTCTTCAGCTTCCAGTTGTGTCCCCTTGTTTCTGTGTTCCCTCTCTGGAACATCCTGTCACTATCTACCTTGTCAATTCTCCGCAGTATTTTGTATGTCGTTATCATGTCTCCTCTAACCCTTCTGTCCTCCAGTGTTGTTAGTCCTATTTTCCTCAACCTTTCTTCATAGGGCAGTCCCCTGAGTTGTGGAACTAGCCTTGTCGCAAACCTTTGCACTTTCTCTAATTTCTTGACATGCTTGACCAGGTGTGGGTTCCAGACTGGTGCTGCATACTCTAGTATGGGCCTGACGTACACGGTGTACAGTGTGTTGAACGATTCCTTGTTAAGGTAACGGAACGCTAATCTTAGGTTTGTCAGTCGCCCATATGCTGCCACGGTTATCTGGTTGATGTGTGTTTCCAGAGACGTGCTTGGCGTTATACTCACCCCAAGGTCTTTCTCCTTTGATGAGATTTGTAGCCTTTGTCCACCTAGCCTGTACTCTGTCAGCGGTCTTCTTTGCCCTTCTCCGATCTTCATGACTTTGCATTTGGTGGGGTTAAATTCAAGAAGCCAGTTGCTAGACCAGGTGTCAAGCTTGTCCAGGTCTCTTTGAAGTCCTGCTTGGTCTTCATTCAATGTGATTCTCCTCATTAATTTCACATCATCTGCGAACAGAGACACTTCTGAGTCTATCCCGTCCGTCATGTCATTCACATATACCAAGAATAGCAATGGTCCTAGAACTGACCCCTATGGTACACCGCTCGTCACAGGCGCCCACTGTGATACCTCATCGCGCACCATTACCCGTTGTTGCCTCCCTGTGCGATATTCCCTGATCCATTCCAGTGCCCTTTCTGTTATACACGCTTGGTCTTCCAACTTCTTTACTAATCTCATATGAGGAACTGTGTCGAAGGCCTTCCTGCAGTCCAGGAAAATGCAGTCAACCCACCCTTCTCTCTCTTGCCTTACCGCTGTTACTTTATCATAGAACTCCAGGAGGTTTGTTACACAGGATTTGCCTTCCCTGAATCCGTGCTGTCTGGCGTTGATTATCCTGTTCTGCTCCAGATGCTCCACCATTCTTTTCCTGATGATTTTTTCCAAGACTTTGCACACTATACACGTAAGTGACGTTAGTGCCTCCTTTCTGTCTCCTTTTTTAAAGATGGGGACTACGTTGGCCTTTTTCCTTATCTCAGGTAGCTGCCCAGTTTCAAGGGATGTGTTGAATATTATTGTAAGTGGTACACTCAGAACCTCAGCTCCTTCCCGAAGGACCCACGGGGGAGATATTTTCCGGGCCCATCGCCTTTGAGGTATCAAGGTCACTGAGTAACTGCTTCACCTTCCCCTCAGTTGTGTGTATGCCCTCTAGCACTTGATACATCCCTTGTTGGTGACGCACCCCGTCCTGTCTATCGAGCTGCCTTCCTGCCTCCACTGTGAATACTTCCCTAAACCTTGAGTTGAGTTCCTCACATACCTCTTGATCATTACTTGTGAGTTCCCCATCTTCTCTCCTCAGCCTTATCACCTGGTCCTTGACTGTTGTCTTCCTTCTGATGTGACTGTACATCAGTTTTGGGTCAGACTTGACTTTCGATGCTATGTCATTTTCGTTTCTGGGCCTCCCTCCGTACCTGTGCATACTCGTTTCTTGCTCTTCGACTAATCTCCTTGTTTACTTGGGTTCTTTGCCTTCTGTACCTTTTCCATTCTCTGACACTCCGAGTCTTCGCCTCCCTGCACCTTTGGGTAAACCAGGGGCTCTTTCTGGTCTTCCCATTTAATCTTTTTCCTTTGGGTATAAACCGTTCCTGGACCCATTATGTGTGTGTGTGTGTGTGTGTGTGTGTGTGTGTGTGTGTGTGTGTGTGTGTGTGTGTGTGTGTGTGTGTGTGTGTGTGTGTGTGTGTGTGTGTGTGACTTAATTCACGTCTGCATAAATAATTCATTACGATTGTAATCAGATATGAACATGTGAACAGTTCATTACCACTGTAACTTGTTCAGCTATCAGAACTGTTGAGGTACAGTCCCTGGACCCACTATGTGCCTCTGTAATGTTGTGATACATTCCCTGGACCCATTATGTAACTGTAATGTTGAGGTACAGTCCCTGGACCCACTATGTGCTTCTGTAATGTTGTGATACAGTCCCTGGACCCACTATGTGCCTCTGTAATGTTGAGGTACAGTCCCTGGACCCATTATGCACCTCTGTAATGTTGAGGTACAATCACTGGATCCACTGTGTGCTTCTGTAATGTTGAGGTACAATCCCTGGACCCATTATGTGCATCTGTAATGTTGAGGTACAATCCCTGGACCCATTATGTGCCTATGCAATGTTGTGATACAGTCCCTGGACCCATTATGTACCTCTGTAATGTTGAGGTACAGTCCCTGGACCCACTATGTGCCTCTGTAATGTTGTGACAGTCTCTGGACTCACTATGTGCCTCTGTAATGTTGAGGTATAGTCACTGGACCCATTATGTGCCTCTGTAATGTTGTGATGCAGTTCCTGGACCCATTATGCACCTCTGTAATGTTGGGGTACAGTCCTTGGACCCATTATGTACCTCTGTAATGTTGAGGTACAGTTCCTGGACTCCTTATGTACCTCTGTAATGTTGAAGTACAGTCGTTGGACCCATTATGTAGCTCGTAAAGTTGAGGTACAGTCCTTGGAGCCATTATGTACATCTGTAATGTTGAGGTACAGTGCCTGGACCCATTATGTACCTCTGTAATGTTGAGGTACAGTCCCTGGGCCCATTATCTGCCTCTGTAATGTTGAGGTACAGTCCCTGGACCCATTATATACCTCTGTAATGTTGAGGTACAGTCCCTGGAACCATTATGTACCTTTGTAGTGTTGAGGTCCAGTCCCTGGACCCATTATGTACCTCGGTAATGTTGAGGTACAGTCCATGGACCCATTATTTGCCTCTGTAATATTGAGATACAGTCCCTGGATCCAGTATGTATCTCTGTAATGTTGAGGTACAGTCCCTGGACCCATTATGTACCTCGTAATGTTGAGGTACAGTCCCTGGATGCATTATGTACCTCTGTAATGTTGAGGTACAATGCCTGGACCCATTATGTACCTCTGTAATGTTAATATACAGTCCCTGGACCCATTTTGTACCTCGTAATGTTGAGGTACAGTCCCTGGACCCATTATGTACCTCGTAATGTTGAGGTACAGTCCCTGGATGCATTTTGCACCTCTGTAATGTTGAGGTACAGTCCCTGGATGCATTATGCACCTCTGTAATGTTGAGGTACAGTGCCTGAACCCATTATGTACCTGTGCAATCTTTTAACTACCGCCCAAGGGATGGGTATGGGGTACATAATAAATATATTAAAGTAACTTAAACTTATGTTGAAAATGGTATAAAATACCGACAAGTTTATGTGTTAGACACTTGTGCAACGGCTCGGTATCTCTATTGTTGCAACGTTTCGCCTGAACGTTTCCCCAAGGTTGATGGACTGATTACATCATCTTCGCTTCACTACTTCACCTTCTGCCTCTGTATCTGACTCAAGAAGCCTGCTGTGTAGGCGAAACGTTTCATCAGTTAAGAGAGCCAACTGTTGCACGTGTCTTAATCTTCAACTAAAACCAGTAAACAGTAAATTAAGTGAAATATCTGGGAATCCCCTTTGACCCAACTTCATTCTGAAACGTTTCGCCTACAGGAGCTATGACTCGACCCCTGCAACCACAACTAGGTGAGTATAGTAGGCCTATATGTCTTATCTACCAATCTGTCGGTATTGTATACCATTTTGAGGCTCCAGGAGCCTATGTCTAGCTCTTATGCAATGTATTATAGACTACTCTTCTCTTCGTGGTGCTCTGCCTTAACAAAATAACTCAAAGATAGACTACAAATCAGCCAGAACAAAATGGTGAGATTTATTCTGGACTCGGGACCAAGATAGCATGTTGGCCAGGATGAATTACAACAACTGGATGATGTATGCGGAATGTTGAAGACAGAGTAAATCAACTAAAGCTCAATTACGTTTATAAAATTGCTCACAACCAGTGTCCAGAATATCTTGCTGTCAGTTTTGTTAAGGCTGGGAACCAGTGCAGTTACAGAACCAGGAGAAGAACTTTGAAGTTCCTCGAGTCAGTGGTCAGCAATAAACGAGTGGCATAGACTGCCTGCACATAAGAACATAAGAATGGAGGAACACTGCAGAAGGCCTACTGGCCCATGCAAGGCAAGTCCTTATCAAAACCACCACTACCTAAGAATTTATTCCCGTACTCACGACACCAATCAAACCCAGCCCCTCCCATTCATATATTTGTCCAATCTCTTTTTAAAGCCACCCAAGGTCCTAGCCTCTATCACTCTACTCGGAAGATTGTTCCACGCATCTACAACTCTGTTCGAAAACCAGTACTTGCCTATGTCCTTTCTAAATCTAAATTTATCCAATTTATCCATTGGCTCTCTTCTTGAACTGGCTCATGCTATGACATGTCAAAGCCAGTCATAGCATAAGCCAGTTCAAGAAGAGAGCTAAAAGGTGCCTCATAAATAAGGTTACAGAAAGGGAGGAGAGTCATTTCTTGCGTGAAAATAATTTTATCTCTCCCCCAGTATATCTTACATAGTTAAGATACAAACCAATTTTTAACTTTTAAACATAAATAATATTTATCACAAGGACCCTGGAATAAGTCAGTCTGTGTGACTTTTTTGGGTTATCCTGGGTTCTTTATACATTTGCTGTTATATATGATAATCTATTTAACTGTATATACCTGAATAAAGTTACTAACCTGTTTGATTAAAAGGCGGGTAGTAAGCCAGTAGAAGTTATTGCGGCCCCAGATTGGTCCACAATGTATATACATGTTTATATAAATTTATAATGTATATTTTCCATTTTCTATAATTTTATATTGCTGATATTCTCGATAATAGCTAAATCGTTAATATTGTGCTTTATACTATTATTGGACTATTATTGACCTAATTTTACTTAGCTGTGTTTATTAGGTAGGATGTAATATTATAAATTATGACACTAGGCTTGTTGCTGGGAGGAGTCACGTGATTCCACCTAAGGTGGGTGGCTGCTGCTCCTTCCTCGAGAGCACTACGCAGCTGGACATCGTTGAGACAACACGTCTCTCCAGTCTCTACTTGTTTTCTCGCCATTTAGACTCTGTGTGGTAGAGTATG
The DNA here is from genome assembly GCA_009830355.1 of Cherax destructor. Classification (NCBI taxonomy): domain Eukaryota; kingdom Metazoa; phylum Arthropoda; class Malacostraca; order Decapoda; family Parastacidae; genus Cherax; species Cherax destructor. The sequence goes on from WNWK01054498.1 coordinate 6,634, forward strand.
TGTTCGGTGGTGAGACGAAACATACTTCTCAGGACTCTGTGTAACTCTGTTCACAGAGGATAGACTAGACAGTGATTTTCGATGTTTTTCTGGGTTGTGTGTCACATTGACACTCTGAGATAACTCAGGTCTCTTGCTACAGCTCCTGACCTAATTCGATAAGGCATCTGTGCACCGCCACAGTTTGGGATTGTTTATGCTCAACTTAGCTTCAGTAGAAAGGGAGTTTTGTGACTGTTTTGGAGGATCTATTGATGGTCCCCAGTTAGGGTCGTTTTTCTATCTCCTGGTTCCTGACGCTGTGTTGCTGTTGCCTGTTATATTGCTGTTATGCGAATTGGTCATTTTACTGGTCAATCAAGCTGTTCTGATTGTCAGTTTGTTAGAAGAGCTAGCTTATGAGAAGTTCAGTCGGACACTGGTTGAGTCTGGAGCTCACTCATACACACTTATATTCTTATTTGCATATATCTGCATTATTGTACTTACTGTCATTGTACCTGATGGTACTTCAGAGTCATTTGGATATATGTGCCCTCAGCACAGTCATTGTATATGAGAGCAGTGTAGGAGCTAACCTCCTAATTGATGTCTTAATTAATATCTTTATATTTGATTTACTTTGCTACCCTAGATTTTCTCACTTTGATAATAAACCTTTTAAATATATTTCGTTGGTTAGAACCCTAACAGGATACTGACTTTGTTGCAAAAGCCCAGTAACAGGCTGGATGCTAGAAGGGCTATCCTTTCTAGTGTTCACTGGAGATGTCTATTACAATAGATATCGTGTCATTTTGTAACAAAGTCAGAACACCAGATGTTGTATCTAGATGACCTGGTCAAGGACTGGTCCGCGGGGACGTTGACCCCCGGAATACCCTCCAGGTAGACTCCAGGTAGGTAGACCTATAGAGCACTCCCTCACACCTACTCTTTTAGACAACACTTCTCTGTTTCGCCTGGGACAACACTCTTACTGCTGTTCGTGTCATCTAGGGACTTACACACAAATAATCCACACCTAGAAGACGGGAGCTTACGACGACGTTTCGGTCCGACTTGGGCCATTTACAAAGTCGCTAGTTAATCCTTCACTAGCCGAGTCTATGGAGCTCATACATATACACTGGCACACACTCGATCATTAGATGCCAGTAAGGTACCAAAGGGGACAGATTCTTAAGAGTATAATGACCTCAATGAAAATAAGTCACTTTGGATTATTTGAATTATCCTAAGGAATTTACATTATGTATGATAATTGTACATATGTGTACCTGTGCCTAGATAAACTATTTGCATTTTCTAACACTGCGTGTGTATGTATGCGAATGTGTATACATGAGTTCATGTATTTCCTTAAACTTTCGTTTTCTCTAACAGAGCATTGATCCACTTTCTATGATCATTAAGGAATAACTTTACAAAAATACCACAGCAGTGACTGGTGTTGTATAACTGTGATACCAAGCAGTGACTGGTGTTGTATCATTGTGATACCAAGCAGTGACTGGTGTTGTATCACTGTGATACCAAGCAGTGACTGGTGTTGTATCACTGTGATACCAAGCAGTGACTGGTGTTGTATCACTGTGATACCAAGCAGTGACTGGTGTTGTATCAATGTTGTGGAAAATTTACTATAATTTTCCTATAATTAGTAATGTGTATGTGAAGTGTTAATGTAACGTAAATATGAAGTATTAATGTCAGTCGTAAAGTACCAAACTACTTGTTATTAAGCGAGTGATTCCAAGTGGGTAAGGAGGGGCTGTGTACATGGTAAAGGGACAGTTTTGGACACGGCTGTTGAAGGGTGCCAGGTGGTCATCTCGGCTCTTTATTTGACCCAAGGTGAGAGGTCATAAAAATAAAACTGAATCTGAGAGATTACTGTCCCTGTAAGGGACAACAATGGAAATAAGTCACTCTATCTGACTTTTTGGGTTATCCTGGAGGGTTCTCTGCTATGTATGACAATCTATGTAAATTTATTTGTGTATAACTGAATAAACTTACTTGCCGTCCTGAAAGGCGCATTTAGTTCTCTCAAGGAATTTGGAAATCGGCCGAATCTTCAAATGAAATTAACGAAGGTGTAATAGAAGAAGTGTAGTCAGAAATTCATGAAGTTCACACAACATGTAATGTCCGCCTCCCAGGGTATTGATTCTTCCTACAGGTATGTTAATTTATATTAGTCATTATGAATTGCCTAACGAAAGGGAGGCAATTCATAATGTCCTTCATATTTTTAAATCGTGTAATTGATTTGTATTTACACAAAATTGCCCAAGTAAATTACGCAGGTCAAGTAAATCATATAGCAATACAGTCCACTTATAATTTGTCAGTGTTACTGGCATAAATTTTCAAATCATTTTAAGAACTGTATGAGAGGTGATGACCTGAGAAGGTGGGCACGAAGGAGGGATATTATTGTGACCTGGTGACCTTAAAGTCCCACTTGACTGAGGAGCATCAATATCAGTAAGTGTAAACTGTTTGATTCATAAGTTTCTTCACAATTATGGGAGTGAAATGTTAATTCAGCGCATTGTCTGTAAAATTTACCAACATAATTTCTCACAGCTGTGATACCAAGCAGTGACTTATGATGTGTACTGTCCACTGTAATACCAAGCAGTGACATCGTCCTCCATCATTACTTCTACAAGTACATGTACAAGGTATACAGGCCTAGCTGACATCGGTGACATACTTGTGGGAAATTACCTGCAGGAGGTTTACGAAGTATTACCTGAATTATTTTCTGCAAGTAATTTGGATGAGATAAGTGGGACTTAGTCACAGTAGGTCGCAGAACTGTCACTCCGTCGATGCCCACTCCCACAAAAAAGCTAGACCTAACATTAAATAAATAATTACAATATTAAACATTAATACCAATATTGATAAATTAAAAATTAATGCGGACTGAATATGATTATAGGACCTGACTGTTAGAAATAGTTAATGGGAATATTTTTACAGAGACTAGGAAAAGTTTTCTAACACACATAAGTACGATAAAGCACCTAAATTACTGGGAACGGTTGAAGGTCCTTGAACTGTATTCCCTGGAGCTCAGGCGAGAGAGATACATGATAATATACACTTGGAAGGTCCTGGAGGGATTGGTACCAAACCTGCACACGAAAATCACTCCCTATGAAAGCAAAAGACTCGGCAGTTAGGTAGTTTAATATCTTCATTATGCACCCCATACCCATCCTGTGAGTGGTAGTCACCCCATACCCATCCTGTGAGTGGTAGTCACCCCATACCCATCCGGTGAGTGGTAGTCACCCCATACCCATCCTGTGAGTGGTAGTCACCCCATACCCATCCTGTGAGTGGTAGTCACCCCATACCCATCCTGTGAGTGGTAGTCACCCCATACCCATCCTGTGAGTGGTAGTCATCCCATACCCATCCTGTGAGTGGTAGTCAAATGATTACAGAGGTACATAATGGGTCCAGGGACTGGGCCCCAAAGTTATGATAGCTGAACAAGTTACAAAGGTAATGAACTCCAGGTAGATCTGGTCACAATCATGGCAAGTTACAAAGGTAATGAACCATCTACACTACTATACATGGTTACAATTATGAACAAATTACAAAGTAATGAGCCACTGACACGTCCACACCCAGTCACAATTGTAATGAGTTATAAGTATAAATATTAAGTGGGCCATACACCCACACGAGCGCACACACATAATGGTAACTAACTAATATACGAGCGCGCACGCACAGGAGGGCGCACGCACACACAGGAGGGCGCACGCACACACAGGAGGGCGCACACACACAGGAGGGCGCACGCGCACACAGGAGGGCGCACACATGACACAGACACACGCACACGAGCATACAAACATACACACACACAAGCACTTACACATCAGGAAAAGAATGGTGGAGCACCTGGAGCAGAACAGGATAATCAACGCCAGACAGCACGGATTCAGGGAAGGCAAATCCTGTGTAACAAACCTCCTAGAGTTCTATGATAAAGTAACAGAGGTAAGGCAAGAGAGAGAACGGTGGGTTGACTGCATTTTCCTGGACTGCAGGAAGGCCTTCGACACAGTTCCTCATATGATATTACATAAGAACATAAGAAAGAAGGAACACTGCAGCAGGCCTACTGGCCCATGCGAGGCAAGCCCAAGTCTCCAACAGGCTTAAGCCAATGCCCCGACCCAGCCAGGTCAGGTTACATTCACTTAAGGAAAGAGCACTGCATCTGACCTAGTAGCACAAGCTAGTCAGGACCAAATCACACCCAACCGCACCCACTCATATATTTATCTAGCCGACCACCTGGAGCTACTGTCTAAAGGTAGTCAGGTCACTACCACTTAAGGAATTAGTACGGCAACTGACCTGGTAGTACAAGCTAGTCAGGTCCAAACTCACACCCACCCACACCCACTCATGCATTTATCTAACCTATTTTTAAAACTACACAACGTCTTAGCTTCTATGACGGTACTCGGGAGTTTGTTCCACTCATCCACAACTCTATTACCAAATCAGTGCTTTCCTATATCCTTCCTGAATCTGAACTTTTCCAACTTGAAACCATTGCTGGAGTCCTGTCTTGGCTGGATATTTTCAGCACGCTATTTACATCCCTTTATTTATTCCTGTTTTCCATTTATACACTCAATCAATTCTACGCCTTTCTAGAGAGTGCAGATTCAGGGCCCTCAGTCTATCCTCATAGGGAAGATTTCTGATACATGGGATCAACTTTGTCATCCTCCTTTGTACGTTTTCCAGTGCATTTATATCCATTCTGTAATACGGTGACCAGAACTGTGCAGCATAATCTAAACGAGGCCTAACCAAAGATATATAGAGTTGAAGAACAACCTGAGGCCTTCTATTATTTAT
>WNWK01054499.1:0-11544 GCA_009830355.1 Cherax destructor
AATGACTTTTCTCAATTATAGGATCAAATTTGCCAGTAAAACCCCGGGTACCAATCCCCGAGCAAGTGATTACTTAGAGGGGAATTTTCCCAACCCCCTTTGTCTTGCCCCAAACCCGAGCCCAAAAGAAGTCACCACGTTATTAAGTCACTTTAAAATATATCGGGAAAACTGGCTAAGTTCCGCCATTATTATACAAACGAGCAGCTCATGTTCTTTCGTCCTCTATTTCATTACTTTTAACAAATCACTAGAAACCAGCATTTTTAACACTACTCAGGATAGAAGGGGTTACCCAAATACAAAGGTAGTGACCCCACAGATGTAAACAACTACGGGCCCAAATTCAAACTTACTGTTGCTATCCAAAATCTTCGAAAATTGGTAAAAGAGAATATACTCCTTTATAACAGTGAAAAGCATCCTAAAACCCCTGCCAATTTGGCTTCAGGAAAACAAAAGCACAGACGAAGCAATTGAAAAAATACTAGACCTCTTTACACAGCACTTGAACAAAATGAATATCCATTGGGACTTTTATCGACCTAAGGAATGCTTTTGATACATGGCCCAGGCATCCTATACAAACTTGATCATTATGGTATAAGAGGCCATGCACTTACATTTTTTAAACCTCTCAGACACCAATATGTATCTTTTAAACCCCCAGGGCCCGGGGAAAAGTTCTACGGCTTTGAGTTCAGGGTCAAACCATATTCCCCGCATGAGCTCAGCTCACCAGATAAGCTTTGGCTGAAAATTTTGGGGCCCCTAGATATGAGAATACATCAAATGGTAAGTTTGCACCACAAAAAACCTCCTGCAGCACACAGTGCATAATGAGAAAAAAAAGAAAAAAAAATTTTCTTTAAAAAAGCGATTTTTCAGTTTTTTTTATGTATACAGGGGCCCCCCCGAGTTTCGTAAAATTTCCTCCAATTTGCTCATGCCATTACCGAACGTTTACTCCCTTAACCCTTTGGGGGTGGGTGCCGTTAGTCGTTTACGAGCGGGGGTTGGTGCCGTCTATCCCCCAAAATTCTACCCCCAATTTAAAGCAGCGTCTGGTAGGCATACATATGAAAGAATGGGTCTGTGTGGTCAGTGTGCGGAAAAAAAAAAAACCCCCCGCCACCATAATGAAAAAAAAAACTCGCCTTTTTTTCGATTAAAACAGGACTTTGCTGTTTTTTCTATGGAAGTGTATTCTCGTTTTCTTGGTCTCATTTATAGAAGGGAAAATATATTACAGACATAAGATGATTTTGATTGGTATGAAGTGAAAGTACCTTGAAATTGACTCAAAAAAAAAATTTCGATTTTTGCGATGTTCAAAAGTAAACAAATCACACCGCCTAATACACATCAACTGGGGTCTTTTTCATGCAAAGTGCTCTGATATTATTTATACCATTTTTTTCTGATGCAGTTGTATACAAAAAGTAAATCTTCATTTTTGTGAGAAAAAATTAAAATGAAAACAAAGTAATGGAACAGGGGCCTGGGCTGACTAATGAATAAAAAATGTTATTTTAGTGAGGAATTCTGCCTTGTTTACTCTGGACCCTATTTTGAAATTGGACGTTTGAAATTTTTGTGAAATTGGAAAATTGCCATTTCTGACCACTATTTGGGTAGATGAAATTTAAAAGGCGGTTTCTTGTACTCAATCGATAGAAAAATATAGCAGGAAATATTTTTTGGGCTGAAAAATTGGAATTTGTCGTAGGGGCCCAAAATGGGGGAAAAAACGCCATTGGAAATGTCATTTCCGCTAACCGAAAGCATAATTCCTTAGTTTTCCTCAAACTTTTTTTTTTTGTCGGAAAAAATTTCTTTTTCATGAAAAAAATTTTATTTTTTTAAAAAATTTTGCCCCAGGAACACTTTCCGGAAGGGCCCGTCGCCCCAAAAGGGGTTTAAAGGAAAAAAATTTACGTAGGTTGTTCTTTTTAGACTCCCAAAAAAACTTTTCCAAACCCATTATTATATTTCCCAAAAAGCGATTTCCGGGGTTTTCGAAACTCGGGGGGCCACTGTACTGTATGTTTTATTTCATTTCTTGGTCTCATTTGATGAATGGAAGATATATTACAGAAAAGAGATGATTTCGATTGGTTTTTTGTACTGCAAATGGCTTGCTGAGCTCAAAATAGCGGAAATGTTAAATTTTTTGTTCAAAAGTAAACAAAAACCTCCCGTCAAACGGGTGGTGGGGCTAATATACGTTTACAAATGTGGTGATATTATTTGTACAATTATTACAATATTGCATAACAGTAAATCTTTTTTTTGGTTTGAATAAAAAATTTATTATGGAATAAAAAAACAAAAAGGAATTCATTTGTAAAGACTGAAAAAGTAACTAATGAACAAAGGGAAAAGTTAGTTTTGGGGCCAGGAATGCCTGCATTGTGTATTATGCACCCTATTTTGAAATTGGAATATTTTGAACTTTGGTTAAATTGGCTAAATTACCAATTTCCAACCACTTTATTTTTACATAGTTGAAACGTTGACGGGGAATTTCTTGTGCTCAATCGAAGAATAGAAGTAATATAAAATAGCTAAGAATTTGGGCGGTGGAATAATGTAATTGGCCTAAAATCGGAGTCAAAGTCGGAAAAATCGCCAATGCGTAAATATCGCTGACCATCAAATTTGCGATAGCATTTTTCTCTTTTCCAATAAAACAAATTTTTTGTTTTATTACCTTCAAAAAAAGATTCTCTACCATTATAAAAAAAAATAATTTTTTTTTTTTTTTTTTTAATTCTTGGACCCTTGGACCCAAAAGGGTTTAAAAGGGCCCCCTAATAAAGTAAGACCACTGTATACGGGAGTACCACGGGGAAAATTTCCTTGGTCCCCTGCTTTTTCCTCTTATACATCAGTGATCTTCCTAATGTATCCAAAACCCTTTAACCTATTTTTTTGCTGATGACAATTTATGTCATTTTTCCCCCCCAATCTTCCCTCACTCAACACTATTGTTAACGAAGTCCCAAATTAACCCCTTTCACTGTTAGACCCCTCTCACAAACTTGCCCCAGTGTCGAAAAATTTTAAAAAAAAAATTCTTATGATATGATAATTTTTTTCTGATGGTAATCACAAAAAAAAGTACAAAATTTGATAGAAAACTTATGGAATTATACCCCAAAAAGTTACCGGCCCCGGCGAATTCACTTACCGTCCGACGCCCAACCGGGGTTGGTTCCGACCATCCGGTCAAGTCAAAATGGATGAAAATTGGGAACCTTATGCTTTTAGTACTGTTTTTTATTAATTGGAAGGTTTGGGAAAGCACAGTATATAACCAGTTTTATTTGCACGCAAAACATTTGTATGCATGAAAACATACAAAAACATTTGTTTGCATGAAAAAAAAAGTACAAAATAGCTGTAAACAGTGCAGTTGTAAGTACAAGTGGTCATATGTCGAGCAGGTCGTAAGTCGGATGGTAAATGTATACGCATTGGAAATTTCGCCCACTTTGAGCCCTATTTTTGGCAAATTCCATTGTTAAATCGACCAAACTCATAGCTTTTTCCCGCTAGAACTCCATCTGTTCTATAATTGAATAAAAAGAAACTGCCCATTTACCGATTTCAACTACCCAGAAAATGGTCAGAAATTGGCAATTTAATTTCCCCAAATTTTAAAAGATGCCAATTTCAAAAAAAGGGTTCAGAATAAACAATGCAGAAAATTTTTTGGCACCCTTTAAAATTTTCTTTTTTCATTAGTCACGTCTCCAGGCCCCTCTTTATTTTTTGCTTTCCATTTTTGAATTTTTTTTTCACAAAAAATAGAAGATTTACTGTTATGCAGACTACTGCATTATTGTAATAATTGTATAAATAATGTCAACCCATTCATGATAGCAAATTTAAAATGGGGCCCGGTTTGGGAAAGTATTGGGCCGGTGATGTCATTTGTTTACTTTGAACATCAACAAGAATAAAAAAAACCAATAATTTGAGCTCAATTTCAAGGACGTATTTTAATATGACACCAATCAAAATCATTTTCTATTTCTGTAATGTTTTTCCATCTTTGGAACCCAAAAAAACGGGAAAACAACCATAAATACCATACGAAAATACACCTCAAAGTCAAAGGTTTTTAAACCAAAAACACTGTCGATTTTTTTTAATATGCACTGCGTGCTGCAGGATTTTTTTTTACTGCACACACTGGCCATGCAGACCCATTTTCTCATGCAGGTTCACCAGCTTTTTCCCACTATATTTGAAGCCGCTAGAATTTTGGCGATTAAAAATCACCCACACTGGCTTGTAAGCTGTCCTAACAGTCAACCCTTCATTTTTTGGTGATTTTCAATTTTTTAGGCAGTTTTTTTTAGGAAATTTTTTCCCCTTTATTTTTTGGGGATTACCTCCTTTTTTGCCCCCGGGACGGAACCTGTCCACCAAATCCCCCTACATACAAAGCCCGCAAGGCCCCCCCCACACACCTCCCACGCACATTTTCACGCAGGGCGCATTGTTTTTTTGAGTGAACATCATCCCAGGAGTTCATACAAAACATTTATTAACAATTCATTGTTTTTGGCCCGGTTTTTTTGTGTGACTACTAAATAAGGGTACCATGGACCCAAAAAAAGCTCCTAGTGCTGGTTCTTTGGTAAAGAAAGTGAGGAACACCGTAGAACTAAAGAAAGAAATAATAGAAAAATATAATAGTGGTTAAAATATTTTCCGAGCTCCCAGGGGGAATACACAAAGGCCCCCCCAGGTTTCCCTTGGGGCCCAAGAGAAAAAAAAATCACTGAAGCTAATGTTGCGAAAGGGGGGAATACAATAACGAAACAGAGATTACAAACAATGGAAAATATGGAGAAATTGTTGTTGGTGTGGATAAACGAAAACTGCTAGCGGGTGACAGTGTTGTGCAGTCAGTAATTTTGAAAAGCAAGGCAGTTGCAACGATTTTGTCAAGAAAATGCCTGGAACCAGTGATGATGTTGATGAATTTAAGGCCAGCAAAGGCTGGTTCAAAAAATTCAAGGAGAGAAGTGCATATACAATGTTGTAAGGCATGGGGAGGGTGCCAGTTCAGATAAACAGCGGTTTGAGTTTAAAGAATATGTAGAGGCTGAAAATTTCAAACCCGAACAAATGTTTAATTGTGACGAAACAGGCCTTTTGGAAGAAAATGCCAAGGAGGACCTATATCATGCAGGGGGAAAAGACAATGCCAGGACACAAGCCTAGAAAGACAGGCTAATTCTTATGTTGTGTGGTACGTTAGTGGGGATTTCAAAGAGAAGCCTTTTACTGGTGTATCACTCTGAAAATCCCAGTGTGTTCAAGAATAGTGTTGACAAGAGTAAATTGTGTGTGATGTGGAAGTCAATGCTAAGGCATGGGTCACTAGGGAAATTTTCCTGGAATGGTTTAATCAAGTGTTTGGCCCCAGTGTGAAGAAATATTACGGGACAATAAATTGGGACTCAAGTGCCTCCTGGTACTGGAAAAGCCCTGCTCATCCTCAGAATTGGAAGACCAATTGTCTAAGGATTTCAAATATGTAACAGTGAAGTTCTTGCCTCCTAACACCACTCCTCTCATCCAGCCCATGGACCAGCAGGTCATTGCAAACTTTAAAAACTGTACCCCAAAAAGCAATGTTTCAAAGGTGCTTTGATGTGATCAATGACACTGCATTGACCTAAAAGAGTTCTGGAAGGATCACTTCAATATCTTCCATTGCATAGGCCTTATAGATAAAGCTTGGCAGGGAGGACTTGGATGATGAACTGTGCTGGAGAAAGGGGCCAGATTGTGTCCCAGAGGACCCTGAGGAGCCTATGGAAGTTGTGGAAAGTATTGTGGCATTGGGGAATTGCATGGGTTGGATTTGAGTAGCCAGGATGTGGAAGAGTTGGTGGAGGACCTCAATGAAGATCTAACCACTGAAGACCTGCAAGAGCTTGAGCTGCAACAACATCAAAGCAGATCTGGAGGAAATTGCTTCAATGAAGGAGGAAGAGAGATGTTAGGTGCCTTCTTCAAAGATTAAGGGGGAGGTGCTTTCATTTTTGGGGGAAAATCACCCTGACAAAGATGTTGCAACCGTCCTCATCAACATGTTCAATGACAATATCTTTTCCCATTTAGGGACATTTTAAAGAGATGCCAGACACAGACCTCTTGGACAGATATTTAGTGCCACAGGTGTGCAGTGACTCTGAAGCTGGTCCTAGTGGCAGTAAAGACAAAGAAGGAAGTGACCCCAGATAAGGACTTGGTACCTAGAGTCCTATGGAGGGGGATTCCCTTCCAAAAAATTAGGTTTTTTCCCTCTTCCTCCTCCCTCTCTTCCATCCAACAACATCAGTCTTCAATAAAGGTAAGTGTCACATTGAGTTCATTCATTTGTGTATGTAAATCTATCTTTAAGGCCCCCCCCAAAAAAAAAAATTCAAACTTCTGGGTTTCTGGAACGGATTAATTGAATTTACATTATTTCTTATGGGGAAAATGTTTTCAGTTTTCGTTGATTTCAGTTTTAGTCGATCCCTCAGGAATGGATTAAACACGAAAACAGAGGGTTGACTGTATATCACTGACAGTGGAAGGGTTAACTAACACTTAATATTGACAAAACCTTCTACATTATGTTTGGGAGCAGAACAGGTGAATCCCAGCTGAACATTATGATTGACAATACTCTTATTGCTAAACATAATGAGGCAAATTCCTGGGTCTGCACCTTGACAGTAACCTGAAATTCATCACCCATATTGTTTAAATTGTTTTATTGTAATACTGTAATACTTCAAAATTAAAATGTTCAAATTTCATCGTTTTAAATACAGTGGTACCTTGACTTACGCGTTTTCTGAGTTATGAGCCAGTCGCTCGGTCAATTTTTGCTATGAGTTGTGAGCCAAAATCCGAGTTACGAGCGAAGCTTCAGATACCCGCCACTAGTTGGTGCAGCGAACGCCACATCTGCCCAGCATCCCGCATCTCACTTGTTCAGTGCACGTGGTTACCTCACCGTGGAAGCATCTCTCTTGTGTTGTGCTTGCGTTTTGTGCAGTTATTTTGCCAAATTTCTTTTTCTAACCATAGGTCCTAAGAAATTAAGTGCAAAGGACAGTGCTGAGAAGAAGACGATGATGTCCATTGAATTAAAGAATGAAATCTTAAAATAACGCAAGCAGGTGTGCGTGTAGTCAACTTGGCGAGGCAATACGGCGTAGTACTTCTACGATATGTACCATACTAAAGCAGGAGTCGATAAAGGCTATAACGCCTTGTATTACTCAGGTGCTGCATGACCCTGTGAATTTAGTGCTTTCAGTGATTATAGTAACCACCTTCCATTTCTCATGCGCTGTATGACCCCTGCCTGTTCAGTAAGAAATAATGTGTGACATGGCATCATTGGTTGTTTCAGAATGTACTCTCTTGTTTCAGGTGTGGGCTGCAAAGAAGATCCCAGCATGCCTGCTGAAGACCATGTATATGAAGATTGAAAAGTCGTCTCAAAAGAAATACAGCTGAAAATTCTAAAATTTAAGGTGCAAATTTCCTAGTATTAACAGCTATATAGAAAATTATTTATTTGGGTTCCTAACCCTTGCCTAGCATGCCATCCACAACAGTCGACTGATACCCAGGTACTTATTTGCTGATGAATGAGTAAGAGCAGTAGGTTTAAGGACATTTGTCCATACATGTTGACCTTCCCAGAATACCACCCACAACAGTCTACTTAACTCTCATGTACCAGTTTACTGCTAGGTGTCCAGGGGCAGCAAGTACAGTGGTACCTCGACTACGATGGTCCCCAAACACACCCTTTTATGTAAGTTTATTTTTTAAATGCTTTTGTAAGTGTAATTTTGGGGGTCTAAACAGACTAGTCTATTTTACATCATTTCTTAAGGAGATAAATTCGTTTGGTAATGGCACTTGAACAGCATTCTGGAATGAAAAAATATCGTAAGTCGAGGTACCACTGTATTAGGAAATATGTTCATGCATCTTGCCTCACTCAGGAGTAAACCACATTCCCTCGGTTATGAGCTGAATTCCCTACCACAGAGATATGAATGTAGAGTAATATGCATAAATGGCCTTTTAATTCATTAAGTTTGTTTGTAGAGGAAAATGGACTTATATTATTGTCTATAATTAGTACATACATAGTTATTATGGCCACATTTGTGACCATGATTCATGTAGGAAGTTTGCTGCTATTGATCCCATTCATGTATACTAAAGATGAACTAGTAAATCTTAAAATAGTAAAGCAACACTGCACATTAGTTCTGGAACTCTGGAGGTAATGTGGATTGTTGCTTTAATACCACACGAGCTGAATGTTGCTACCATTGGGCTAAGAGGTATAAGCAAACATATATGTTTTCCACATGTACTTATCTTTTACATTCTTGTTTGTTTCATAATTCTTAGTACTGTTTTCTTTTTAAAGTTGGAACTATGATGCGAGACCAGGTAGTGGTATTTCCGATCTTTAATAGTGTTTATTCCAAACTACACTATTGTATTTACCCTAAATTTAACAATATTTTATCCATATCTTATAATTGGAGCTGCCTTTCCATTCTTTAGATCAAATTTTACTATCTACTATTTCCCAGGCAATATTTGACCTACACAGGTTTAGTGCTTTCCCATAAATATATCAAGGCTGGGAATGAATTTGTTTTTTCGTTCATTTTTTGTTTGAATAAGCATACCTGTTGTATGATCATGTAAAAGTTTCATTAAGATCAACCAACACACAAATGAATTAAAAAATATATACTGAAATTGGATTTGGCAGCAAGACCAGAAGTACTGGCACTGCCAAAAGTTTGTTTGGCACTCCTATTGATAAAACAAAGCTAAACAGATTTTATTATCAATGGAAATACTGTAATATGCCTTATTTTTATCCTGCCCAAAAGCAAAGTTGGTAAATTTTTAAATTTAGCAATAATCTGCCCTTTACTCTAACAAATGCAAAAAAATAGTGCTTTGCAAAAATCTTAAGCAGTTTGTAAAACATTCATTGTTGAATGTTTGGGTGTGAAAATCCTTTAGTTCGTTAATAATGGATAATTTTTAATAACTCCAGGGGGAAGTGGAACAGAATTCTTCCTCCGTAAGCCATGGGTGTCATAAGAGGCGACTAAAATACTGTGAGCAGGGCTAGTAACCCCTTCTGTACACATTACAAAATTTTAAAAAAGAGAAACTTTCATTTTTTTTTTAGGCCACCCTCCCTTTGGTGGGAAAAGCCGGTTTGTTGCATGCAATAAAATCGCAAACAGGTGATCTTAATGCAGAGCAAGCCCCATGGGGATGGAAATCTTTAGCTCAAGATTTTTTGCACTCGTGCATCTTTAGGACTATTCAATGTTGCAAGACAGCAACAGATAGGAGGAAATTCTCCGAGGAAGCAGGTGTCAGTGGCAACCTGTCACAGAGTGAGAGCCACCCCCTCCCAAACACCTCCTTCCATCCCCTCACACCCTTCCAGGGTAGGGAGATGGGGTCCCACAGAGGTTGACAGAAAGCAAGTTACAAAATATTAAAGAACCTCATCTAATGAATATCAACTGGTCTTTTACCATATGGAATCATTTACCTAGGTGGTTAATACACCAGACACTCAAGCTATATGTAACATTGCATTATTCTAAGAATCAGATTAACTAGTTGTCAACCAGTACTACCCACCAGTACGAAGATTTTATTCTACTTATAACTCTGAAACTTCTTTGTATAGACCCCCATGGCATATCCAGTCCATAATATTCTGCATCTATTCATGTTATAAGTAAACATATTTATCCAATTTTTTATTTTCTCTTTCATATAGTATTAAACATAAATTATATTAAGTAGAAAGAGTTCTAATGCAGAGAAAAGAGAACGATGGGGTGGGATGAGGAAAGGACAAAGCAGGATGGGGGGTGGGAGGGTATTGGAAGGCAATGGTATCATAGTTTGAGTGTGGGGGAGCTCTCTAGACAATACATGCATAAAATGAAACACAAAATAATAAACTTTGTGAAAAATATTTATTTAAAATCTGTGTTAATATTTACAATAGCCATAAATGCACATCTTTGTTTATAAGTAATTTGTTTCTTCTAATGTGCCAATGGCTTAAGTATGGGGCAGCATTAGTGCTAAGGGGGGCCTGGGAAGGCGTCAAAACCCAAGATTCCATTAACCTACCTAAATCTCTCCAAATTAAAATAGTAATAATAATGCTGCTTTAGAACAAGTCTCAAGCCTTTTCTCAACATTCCAGTTAGTACCCCTAAAGTTTCCCAGTAAGTTGGGGTCCACTGAGTGTCTTGGAATTGGGTCTGCTTTCCCGTAAATCAAATATGATTACCTCTCATTCCCAGGTGTTGTATAATTCATATAGGTTTAATGCTTCCCCTTGAATATAATTGTTACCCCCCTATTCAATAGGCACTTCATGATCCATTGTTCATTCTTTGCATTGCTGTAGACCACTGCATGAACCCCCAGCTATCTTACTTTTTTTATATTTTTTTTTTCCCCTTTACCACCTTCACCACCTACCTTTATCTTCCCTTCTGTGTGATCACAAGAAATAACTATAGCACAAATTACCAAGAATAACAGTTAACAGTATTGTTAATATTAAGGATTTTTTTTTTTTTTTTTGACATTGTTGTATTCTGTGATTCAAACAGATTAATATCATGTTTTAATATAAGAATAATAATAATTTAGTATTGATTTTATAAATCTTGAAAACACAATATTTTGAACTATTTTGATTAAAACTTGTGATTATTAGAGACTGCATAATTTTGTATCTGTTAAAAGGGTATGTAACTTTTTTTTTGAAAGAACTTATTTCAATAAAGTATAATTTTGATAATTGTTTATAATTCAATGAAAGGCCTTGGTGTTTATGAAGGGTTCTTGATTCAAGTAATTGGTGTTTCCCTCTTATCGGGTCAAGCCTATTACATCCTATTGTTTGGACCTGTTTAACCCTTATAGGTTTAGCTCTTTTTTTATTATAATTTCTTCCCAATCTCAAGGTGCTGTATGACCCACAGTTTTTGTATTTTCTCATTAATAAACCAAAATTTCGTACCGATATTTGGTCTAGAAAAAGGCACTTTTTCAATAACATCCCTACCCAGTTAAGTAGGTCCAACCTTATTGGTTTTATTTTTTGCAAGGTTAACCCTTTACCAGGCAGGACCATGTAAAACGGTCCTAAAAGCATGGTTTTGTGGCAATCCTCCTACTCCCCCTGCGCATCTAGGTTCCCGTTCTCTATTTCTGACCAATCACAAGCCTTTTGCGAGTCGCTCTAGCTGCGTGAGACCGGCGTCTGCTCGCTTCCTATTGGGGTTTAGAGACCAAAATGTAAACACTTCTGTTTTGGGGTCACCAGGGGCTGGATTTTTTCTCTCCTTCCACTCATACACTGTGATTATACTCTCTACAATGTCAGTAAATACTTATTGTTGTGTCAGTTGTAAATGAATAGTTTAG
>WNWK01054500.1:0-11544 GCA_009830355.1 Cherax destructor
TCATTATGGCTCTGAATAGCAGCACACACAGTATTATCGCACGCATTTACTTGAGCTTCATTGCCTTGACTGGCAGCAAACACATTACTACTTGACTTTACTTAAGACATGACTTCAAGCAATTAAACGAGATTTGAAATGAAGCAAAATTAACACAAGTATACAGCACAGTATAGCTTAACTGGTAGTAATTATTAACTATTCTGCATAAGTAACACGGATAATTGCACAATAACACTAAAGAAAAGATAACTCACTGGAAATTGACTTGGCAAGAAAACTCAACACACTAAAATAAAACAATCTAGCTTTAACTTGAACAGCAAAATGAGTTTTCTTTTCTTTAAATATCAACAAAAATTGCAACACAATAAAAATAATTAAATGCACAACTAATTAAAAGAATTCAATAATGTTTATGGCAATAGCAACAATCTGATAAAACAATTCAATAGAATTATTCACTGGCAAAAATTAAAGTAACTTTACTGCTTGAATCACTTAGAAAGTTCACTTGAATATTACTTATTACTCTTAGGAAATGACAAGTTACTTGAGCAAATTAAACAATAAAATTGATGAAACAAAAATTGAATACTGGCGAATTTAATTTACACAAAATCAGTTTCAGGAATTATCAATAGTCAATAATTGCACTGGGGAAAAATTTTGCAACACAAGAAATAAGATATTACGAATGAATTAGTTTGAACACACTTACTCTTAATTGCAAGCAAAGCAAGGTAACTCAATGAAACAGTTACTGAAACAATTCACTAATAACACTGACTTTAATCAAACTTAAGAGTGAAATTGTTCAAACAACACTTTAACATGAACTATGTAAAAAAAATCATGAACAAGATATTTAACAAGAAAATAAGGCAACACTTACAGGAACTGGAGTACAACTCATCAAAGGTAATTAACTTTTGGACTTACAAATTCACAAAAAGTCAATTTCGTTGTCCTTGAGATTAGTAGCTTATCAGAAGAAATTGAGATCTTCAATAAAAATTATAGCACTAGTCTGCAAAGTTGAAACACATTAGCACTGTATAAAAAAATAAACAAGTACACAAAACAATAGCAGGTGCAAGGGAAAAAGTAACACTGACTGCAACATATAAAAAAAATTAGCAATAATATCACTTGAAAAAAAAGGTTAGAAATTGCTTGGAGGAGAAAACAATATATAGTTACTGGGGCAAGCAAAATTAATTAATTACATAATTAAAACATTAACAAACAAGGGTAAATGACTAAAAAAATAACTCTGGGATAGTACACTTGGTGAAACACAACAATTAACAAGAGAAAGAAAATTCAACAACACGTGGACAATGCTGGGGAAAATTAAAATCTTTTAAAATTACTACTTGGTGGAATATTGGAACAGTAGATTACTTTAACAAAACTGTACTTACTGCAAACTTGGTAACACAACGAAACTCACAGAAATTATAATGCAATAATTAACAAGAGACAACACTAGTGAAATCAAAAATTAATGCAAATAATTAATTTAACACAGAACACTTCCCAGGATAACTCAAAGTTTCTTTAACTGACAAAAATGTCTCAACACACGAAATTGTCTCTAGATTATCTGAAAAATAAAACAACAACACAATAATTGTCTCTAGGGTGGAAAACTTGACTGCAGCGTGGTGATCCCTGGTTGTCTTCAAGATCCCTGGTTGTCTTCAAGATCCCTGGTTGTCTTCAAGATCCCTGGTTGTCTTCAAGGTCCCTGGTTGTCTTCAAGATCCCTGGTTGTCTTCAAGATCCCTGGTTGTCTTCAAGATCCCTGGTTGTCTTCAAGATCCCTGGTTGTCTTCAAGATCCCTGGTTGTCTTCAAGATCCCTGGTTGTCTTCAAGATCCCTGGTTGTCTTCAAGATCCCTGGTTGTCTTCAAGATCCCTGGTTGTCTTCAAGATCCCTGGTTGTCTTCAAGATCCCTGGTTGTCTTCAAGATCCCTGGTTGTCTTCAAGATCCCAGGTTGTCTTCAAGACCCCTGAGTGTCTTCAAGACCCCTTGCTGTCTTTAAGAAGGCACTGGACAGGCACCTAAAATCAGTACCTGACCAGCCGGGCTGTGGTTCCTACGTCGGTTTACGTATGGCCAGCAGTAACGGTCTGGTTAATCAGGTCCTGATCCATTACGAGGCCTGGTCATGGACCGGGCCGCGTGGGCGTTGACTCCCGGAACACCCTCCATGTAGGTGTCAGCAGGTTGAGACTGGTGTCAGCAGCATGGTGTGTCTGGTGTCAGCAGCATGGTGTGTCTGGTGTCAGCAGCATGGTGTGTCTGGTGTCAGCAGCATGGTGTGGCTGGTGTCAGCAGCATGGTGTGGCTGGTGTCAGCAGCATGGTGTGGCTGGTGTCAGTAGCTTGTTGTGGCTAGTGTCAGTAGCATTGTGTGGATGGTGTCAGCAGCATGGTGTGGATGGTGTCAGCAGCATGGTGTGTCTGGTGTCAGCAGCATGGTGTGTCTGGTGTCAGCAGCATGGTGTGGCTGGTGTCAGCAGCATGGTGTGGCTGGTGTCAGCAGCATGGTGTGGATGGTGTCAGCAGCATGGTGTGGATGGTGTCAGCAGCATGGTGTGGCTGGTGTCAGCAGCATGGTGTGGATGGTGTCAGCAGCATGGTGTGGCTGGTGTCAGCAGCATGGTGTGGATGGTGTCAGTAGCTTGTTGTGGCTAGTGTCAGCAGCATGGTGTGTCTGGTGTCAGCAGCATGGTATGTCTGGTGTCAGCAGCATGGTGTGGCTGGTGTCAGCAGCATAGTGTGGCTGGTGTCAGCAGTATGGTGTGGCTGGTGTCAGCAGCATGGTGTGGCTGGTGTCAGCAGCATGGTGTGGGTGGTGTCAGCAGCATGGTGTGGATGGTGTCAGCAGCATGGTGTGGCTGGTGTCAGCAGCATGGTGTGGCTGGTGTCAGCAGCATGGTGTGGCTGGTGTCAGCAGCATAGTGTGGCTGGTGTCAGCAGTATGGTGTGGGTGGTGTCAGCAGCATGGTGTGGGTGGTGTCAGCAGCATGGTGTGGGTGGTGTCAGCAGTATGGTGTGGGTGGTGTCAGCAGTATGGTGTGGGTGGTGTCAGCAGCATGGTGTGGCTGGTGTCAGCAGCATGGTGTGGCTGGTGTCAGCAGCATGGTGTGGGTGGTGTCAGCAGCATGGTGTGGGTGGTGTCAGCAGCATGGTGTGGGTGGTGTCAGCAGCATGGTGTGGGTGGTGTCAGCAGCATGGTGTGGGTGGTGTCAGCAGATGGTGTGGGTGGTGTCAGCAGCATGGTGTGGTGGTGTCAGCAGCATGGTGTGGCTGGTGTCAGCAGCATGGTGTGGTGGTGTCAGCAGCATGGTGTGGCTGGTGTCAGCAGCATGGTGTGGCTGGTGTCAGCAGCATGGTGTGGGTGGTGTCAGCAGCATGGTGTGGCTGGTGTCAGCAGCATGGTGTGGCTGGTGTCAGCAGCATGGTGTGGCTGGTGTCAGCAGCATGGTGTGGCTGGTGTCAGCAGCATGGTGTGGCTGGTGTCAGCAGCATGGTGTGGCTGGTGTCAGCAGCATGGTGTGGGTGGTGTCAGCAGCATGGTGTGGCTGGTGTCAGCAGCATGGTGTGGCTGGTGTCAGCAGCATGGTGTGGGTGGTGTCAGCAGCATGGTGTGGCTGGTGTCAACAGCATGGTGTGGGTGGTGTCAGCAGCATGGTGTGGCTGGTGTCAACAGCATGGTGTGGCTGGTGTCAGCAGCATGGTGTGGCTGGTGTCAGCAGTGTACAAGAGAGGCGGAGACAAGTCTATAAATGTGTTTATTTGTGTTCAGATGACCGGACCAGCAACCCACCCAGTAACCCACCCAGCAACCCACACGGCAACCCACCCAGCAACCCACCCAGCAAACCACCCAGTAACCCACCCAGCAACCCTAGCAACCCACCCAGCATCCCTAGCAACCCACCCAGCAACCCACCCAGCATCCCTAGCAACCCACCCAGCAACCCTCACAGCAACCCACCCAACAACCCTCACAGCAGCCCTGCCAGCATCCCACCCAGCAACCCTCCCAGCAACCCTCCCAGCAACCCTCCCAGCAACCCACCCAGCAACCCACCCAGCAACCCACCCATCAATCCTCCCTTGTTTAAGAACTTAGGAAAGAAGGAACACTGCAGCAGGCCTACTGGCCCATGCGAGGCAGATCAAAGTCTCCAACCGGTTTAAGCCAATGCCCCGACCCAGCCAGGTCAGGTTACATTCACGGCATCTGACCTAGTAGCACAAGGTAGTCAGGACCAACTCACACCCACCCGCACCCACTCATATTTATCTAGCCTATTTTTAAAACTACACAACGTTTTAGCCTCTATAACTGTACTCGGGAGTTTGTTCCACTCATCGACAACTCTATTACCAAACCAATGTTTTCCTATATCCTTCCTGAATCTGAATTTATCCAACTTAAAGCCATTGATGCGAGTCCTGTCATTACTAGATATTTACCCTTTATTTATTCCTGTTTTCCATTTATACACCTCAATCATATCCCCCCTAATTCTACGCCTTTCTAGAGAGTGCAGATTCAAAGCCCTCAGTCTATCCTCATAGGGAAGATTTCTGATACATGGGATCAACTCCTATTATTTATGCTTCTTGATATAAAGCCAAGGATTCTGTTCACTTTATTGCGAACACTTATGCACTGCTGTCTTGGTTTTAGATTACTGCTAACCAGAACTCCTAAATCCTTTTTGCAATCAGTAGTATTAAGATCTACATTATTTAGTTTATATGTGGCATGGTTATTGTCCTGTCCAATATTTAGAACTTTGTATTTATCTATATTAAACTGCATCTGCCACTTCTCCGACCACTGCATCAGTCTATTCAAATCTTCCTGGAATGCTCTAATGTCCTCATTTGAATGAATTGGACGGCCTTTCTTGGTGTCATCGGCAAACTTGCTTATGTCGCTATTTATTCCCTCATCTATGTCGTTTATGTAGATTGTGAAAAACAAGGGGCCCAATACTGACCCCTGTGGAACACCGCTTGTGACGCTTCCCTACTCTAATTTCTCACCATTTATGCAAACTCTCTGCTGCCTATTTGTCAACCATGCCTCTATCCAGGAAAAAATTTCTCCTCCTATTCCGTGTGCCTTAATTTTCCTCAATAGTCTCTGATGTGGGACTCTATCAAAAGCCTTACTGAAGTCCATATACACAATATCATATTCATTTTCATGATCTACCTCCTCAAATACCTTAGTGAAAAAAGTTATTAAATTTGTAAGGCAGGATCGCCCTTTTGTAAAACCGTGCTGAGATTCGTTGATTAATTTATGCTTTTCAAGATGGCTTGTTCCCATTACCTGACATGATATCCAACCTGGTGACTATGTCTCCAACACCAGCTCCAGGGAAGCACACCCTCTCTCTCACCTTATTCCTATTACAGAAAGCACGGTCCATATATCTTACCTGTGAGTCACCTACCACAAGAATTCACTTACCTCTATTAGCAGGGGAAGTAGTACCTTTACCTTCACTGGCCACTGGAGTACACTCAACCTGAAGAACAGAGAAGCTATTTCATACCTTCAAATCTTCTCTCTTAACTTTCCTTATTTTGATGTTCCTGCCATTACTGGGAACCACTTGCCACTTGTAGCAGGTGCTGGACTGCTCCTCACTCCTGGTAGCCTTTTCTTCCTCCCCCCCTTCACCCTCCTCGCAGGGAGTGGCAGACTGCACCTCACTACTGGTATCCCTATTCCCCTCCACCACTCCAGCCACTCACTCTCACTTGCAAACCCATTGAGGTGAACCTTCAGCCTCCTAAATTCCTCCTGGAGAAGCAGGACCTCCTTCCTCAACACCCCAACCTCACATTTTAAAACACTGCAGCAACTAGCCATAATTGTAACCCTTCACTGTACAACACACGACCAGCCTTGTTTACTGTACAACACACGACCAGCCTTGTTTACTGTACAACACACGACCAGCCTTGTTTACTGTACAACACACGACCAGCCTTGTTTACTGTACAACACACGACCAGCCTTGTTTACTGTACACCAGCACACGACCAGCCTTGTTTACTGTACACCAGCACACGACCAGCCTTGTTTACTGTACACCAGCACACGACCAGCCTTGTTTACTGTACACCAGCACACGACCAGCCTTGTTTACTGTACAACACACGACCAGCCTTGTTTACTGTACAACACACGACCAGCCTTGTTTACTGTACACCAGCACACGACCAGCTGTTTACTGTACACCAGCACACGACCAGCCTTGTCTACTGTACACCAGCACACGACCAGCCTTGTTTACTGTACACCAGCACACGACCAGCCTTGTTTACTGTACACCAGCACACGACCAGCCTTGTTTACTGTACACCAGCACACGACCAGCCTTGTTTACTGTACACCAGCACACGACCAGCCTTGTTTACTGTACACCAGCACACGACCAGCCTTGTCTACTGTACAAGATTACAGACTGCCGTAGCCAGTACACCTGGTTGACTCATCTCACCCGATGTGATTGCTGGGTTGAGAGGCTGTGGTTGACATAATGTTGGGGTCTGCAATAATGCCGTTCTGATATATGGGATTACCTTGTAAATGATCTGTTGGAAGCGTTTTCGGTTTGTTCGTATGTGGAGAGGCATCGTGGTGGGTGGATGAGATATCGTGGTGGGTGGAAGGAGTATCGTGGTGGGTGGAAGAGGTATCGTGGTGGGTGGGAGAGATATCGTGGTGAGTGGAAGAGGTATCGTAGTGGGTGGGAGAGATATCGTGGTGAGTTGAATAGGTATCGTATCGTGGTGGGTGGGAGAGAGATCGTGGTGAGTGGAAGAGGTATCGTGGTGAGTGGAAGAGGTATCGTGGTGGGTGGGAGAGATATCGTGGTGAATGGAAGAGGTATCGTGGTGGGTGGGAGATGTATCGTGGTGGGTGGGAAAGATATCGTGGTTGGTGGGAAAGATATCGTGGTGAGTGGAAGAGGTATCGTGGTGGGTGGGAGAGATATCGTGGTGAGTGGAAGATGTATCGTGTTGGGTGGGAGAGATATCGTGGTGAGTGGAAGAGGTATCGTGGTGGGTGGGAGAGATATCGTGGTGAGTGGAAGAGGTATCGTGGTGGGTGGGATAGATATCGTGGTGAGTGGAAGAGGTATCGTGGTGGGTACTCGCCTAATTGTAGTTGCAGGGGTCGAGACTCAGCTCCTGGCCCCGCCTCTTCGCTGTCTGCTACTGGGTCTCTGCTCTCCCTGCTCCATGAGCTTTATCATACCTCGTCTTAAAGCTATGTATGGTTCCTGCCTCCACTATATCTTTCTCTAGACTATTCCACTTCCTGACTACTCTGTGGCTGAAGAAATGCTTCCTAACATCCCTTTGACTCATCTGAGTCTTCAGCTTCCAGTTGTGTCCCCTTGTTTCTGTGTTCCCTCTCTGGAACATCCTGTCACTGTCTACCTTGTCAATTCCCCGCAGTATTTTGTATGTCGTTATCATGTCTCCTCTGACCCTTCTTTCCTCCAGTGTTGTTAGTCCTATTTCCCTCAACCTTTCTTCATAAGACAGACCCCTGAGTTGTGGAACTAACCTTGTCGCAAACCTTTGCACTTTCTCTAGTTTCTTTACGTGCTTGACCAGGTGTGGGTTCCAGACTGGTGCTGCATATTCTAGTATGGGCCTGACGTACACGGTATACAGTGTCTTGAACGATTCCTTGTTAAGGTAACGGAACACTAATCTTAGGTTTGCCAGTCGCCCATATGCTGCCGCAGTTATCTGGTTGATGTGTGCCTCCGGAGACGTGCTTGGCGTTATACTCACTCCAAGGTCTTTCTCCTTTGCCGAGGTTTGTAGCCTTTGTCCGTCTAGCTTGTACTCTATCAGCGGTCTTCTTTGCCCTTCTCCGATCCTCATGACTGCATTTGGAGGGATTGAATTCGAGAAGCCAGTTGCTAGACCAGATGTCGAGCTTGTCCAGGTCTCTTTGCAGCCCTGCCTGGTCCTCTTCCGATGTGATTCTCCTCATTATTTTCACATCATCCGCGAATAGAGACACTTCTGAGTCTATCCTGTCCGTCATGTCATTTACATATACCAGGAATAACACTGGTTCTAGGACTGACCCATGCGGTACACCGCTCGTCACAGGCGCCCACTGTGATACCTCACCACGCACCATGACCCGTTGTTGCCTCCCTTTGAGGTATTCCCTGATCCATTCCAGTGCCCTTCCTGTTATACCTGCTTGTTCTTCCAACTTCTTTACTAATCTCATGTGAGGAACTGTGTCGAAGGCCTTCCTGCAGTCCAGGAAAATACAATCAACCCACCCTTCTCTCTCCTGCCTTACCTCTGTTACTTTATCATAGAACTCTAGGAGGTTTGTTACACAGGATTTGCCTTCCCGGAATCCGTGCTGTCTGGTGTTTATTATCCTGTTCAGCTCAAGGTGTTCCACTATTCTTTTCCTGATGATTTTCTCCAGGACTTTGCACACTATACATGTAAGTAACACCGGTCTATAGTTTAGTGCCTCTTTTCTGTCTCCTTTTTTTAAAAATGAGGACTACGTTGGCCTTCTTCCATACCTCAGGTAGCTGCCCAGTTTCAAGGGATGTGTTGAATATTATGGTAAGTGGCACACTCAGTACCTCAGCTCCTTCCCGAAGAACCCACGGTGAGATATTGTCCGGACCCATCGCCTTTGAGGTATCGAGGTCACTGAGTAACTGCTTCACTTCCTCCTCAGTTGTGTGTATGCCCTCTAGCACTTGATACATCCCTTGTTGGTGATGCACCCCATCCTGTCTACCCAGCTGCCTTCCTTCCTCCATTGTGAATACTTCCTTAAACCTCAAGTTGAGCTCCTCACATACCTCTTGATCATTACTTGTGAGTCCCCCATCTTCTCTCCTCAGCCTTATCACCTGGTCCTTGACTGTTGTCTTCCTTCTGATGTGACTGTACATCAGTTTCGGGTCGGACTTAACTTTCGATGCTATGTCGTTTTCGTACTGTTTCTGGGCCTCCCTCCGTACTTGTGCATACTCGTTTCTAGCTCTTCTACTAATCTCTTTGTTTACTTGGGTTCTTTGCCTTATGTACCGTTTCCATTCTCTGATACTCTGAGTCTTTGCCTCCCTGCACCTTTGGGTAAACCAGGGGCTCTTTCTGGCCTTCCCATTTAATCCTTTGCCTCTGGGTATAAACCGTTCCTCTGCCTCCTTGCACTTTGCCCCTACGTGGGAGAGATATCGTGGTGAGTGGAAGAGGTATCGTGGTGGGTGGGAGAGATATCGTGGTGAATGGAAGAGGTATCGTGGTGGGTGGGAGAGATATCGTGGTGAATGGAAGAGGTATCGTGGTGGGTGGGAGAGGTATCGTGGTGGGTGGGAGAGGTATCGTGGTGGGTGGGAGAGGTATCGTGGTGGATGGAAGAGGTATCGTGGTGGATGGGAGAGGTATCGTGGTGGATGGAAGAGGTATCGTGGTGGATGGAAGAGGTATCGTGGTGGATGGAAGAGGTATCGTGGTGGATGGAAGAGGTATCGTAGTGGGTGGGAGAGATATCGTAGTGGGTGGGAGAGTTATCATAATAACACAACCTAAAGTCAGTACCTGACCAACTGGGTTGTGGTTCGTACATCAGTTTACGTGCAGCCAGCAGTAACAGCCTGGTTGATCAGGCCCTGATCCACCACGAGGCCTGGTCTCAGACCGAGCCGTGGGGGCGTTGACCCCCGAAACCCTCTCCAGGTAAACTCCAGGTACTTCACTAAGGTGAACTTCTCCAGGAGAAGCTTAAATACAGTTATAAGCTTTCAATAACATTTACAAGGCTCCTGAAGCAGTCTATTAAACATCTGCTCACAGGTGTTTAAACACCATTTAAGTTGACCACAAATACTGCAAGACACATTTGCAACATCTGTGTCTCGTAGATTTCCGCCAACCAGTACCTTGCAACATTTGGGTGTCTCGTAGAGTTACAGGTGCTTGATAATGTGAGAATATATGCAGGTGTTTGATAATGTGAGAAATATATGCAGGTGTTTGATAATGTGAGAAATATATGCAGGGGTTTGATAATGTGAGAAATATATGCAGGGGTTTGATAATGTGAGAAATATATGCAGGGGTTTGATAATGTGAGAAATATATGCAGGTGTTTGATAATGTGAGAAATATATGCAGGTGTTTGATAATGTGAGAAATATATGCAGGTGTTTGATAATGTGAGAAATATATGCAGGTGTTTGATAATGTGAGAAATATATGCAGGTGTTTGATAATGTGAGAAATATATGCAGGTGTTTGATAATGTGAGAAATATATGCAGGTGTTTGATAATGTGAGAAATATATGCAGGTGTTTGATACTGTGGGAAATATATGCAGGTGTTTGATAATGTGAGAAATATATGCAGGTGTTTGATAATATGAGAAATATATGCAGGTGTTTGATAATGTGAGAAATATATGCAGGTGTTTGATACTGTGGGAAATATATGCAGGTGTTGGATAATGTGAGAAATATATACAGGTGATGGATAATGTGAGAAATATATACAGGTGTTTAATGTGAGAAATCACGAAATCACTTGGAAGTTCACTTATTTTTTCCACAGTGGTTGTTTTGCATATATCCTTGCAGTGATAAAGCCACTGGAGGGCGAAACGTCTACAAGATACCCAGATGATGCACAAGAGTGTTTGAATGTTGTTGGTACTGTATACCAATGATGTATAGCTGTATTTACGTTCCACCCAACACAAGGATCTTACCTGATACATTAATCTGACTTATAAAGTGGAATCAGTGAGGGGGTAGAAGTGGAGTGATGCACTAGTGGGGGATACAATAGACTGGATAACTGATGGATATTGCTGCCACAAGGATAATAGACTGGATAACTAGAATATTCAAGACATTTAGCCAGTGATATTCTTGAAGTCCCTTCCAGGCTAGAATGTTATATTCTCTGGGCCTCCCTCAAGACTGGCCAGAGTACTGACCTAGGAGGAACCATCTGGGCCTCCCTCAAGACTGGCCAGAGTACTGACCTAGGAACCATCTGGGCCTCTCTCAAGACTGGCCAGAGTACTGACCTAGGAACCAAATTCATTGACAACTGGGACAACTTTTATAGCAAACATGATATGTATGCATGGGATGGGGTACATCTCTCTGGGACAGAGGTGGAAGCACTTGCCAACTCGACCGAGAGGGCCATTGCTGACATACCTAGGATTTTAAACTGATAGAAGATAGAGGTATGGGTGTGTGTGGGGAACAGTCAGTTTGCAACACTATGGCTGAAAACAGTAAGTGTATAAAAGACATTCATAATAAAGTTACAAATAAAGACAATGGATCAGGTCAGCAAACAAAGGGAGACAGCAGAGGGAAACAAGAGACTAGCTCCCTTAAGGTTTACTATACTAATAGCAGGAGTGTAAGAAATAAGATAGATGAGCTAATATTAATTGCAAGTGCAGGAAACATAG
>WNWK01054501.1:0-11544 GCA_009830355.1 Cherax destructor
TTACCTATTGACGGTGGTTATGCGTGGACTTTTAAGTCCAACCACGTGAGTACATCGCCTTTCAGTCCATTCAAGACTGAAATATGGACATATGCTCCTTTGGGGCAATAACTCACAGATTGATGTTTATCTTACAGCCCTGTGGAGAGTGAGGCCATAGATGTTCCTCTGCAGGAGTCGGGGATGGCTGCGACTTCTTGGATTCATCAATAAGCTAAGTTTAACAGTCTATTATATCATAGGAAAGAACTCATACCTCCACAGTTTGTGCAGTAAAACAGTTGCTGTCAAAAAGTCAATGAGAGAGTCAGGATTAAAGGAGGGTCCATCAGCAAGAAGGGAAGGTAAAGAAAGGATAGCAGAGCGAAGATGACGTTGGAGGTAAATTCTGCGTGCTCGTTGATAGAGTGGGCAGTCCAACAGAATATGGCGAACAGACACTAGAACCTGACAATGCTCACAGAGAGGGACAGGGAGCCTCTCCATGAGATACCCGTGAGTAAGACGAGTGTGGCCGATGCGAAGACGGGAGAGTGTAGTCTCCCAACCTCGACATTGGTGACAAGAAGAAGGCCAGAAACCTATACTTGGTTTAACAGAATGAAGTTTGTTATGTAGCAGGTCAGACCAACGTTGTTGCCAACGGGTGCGAAGGTGGGTAGCAATGACAGCAAAATAGTCCATGAATGGAACACCTCTATATGAATTAGACACATATGCAACACTTGGGTATCTTTATTGAGGAAACATTTCGCCACACAGTGGCTTCATTAGTCCAATACAAAGTAGAGAGGTGTAAGGAGAGGAGGAGTTTGAGGTAATCAGTCCCTCGGCCTGGAGTCGATGTGTTCAGTCCATCAATATTGTAGGATGAATATTGATGGACTGAATACATCGACTCCAGGCCGAGGGACTGATTACTCAAACTCCTCTCTCTACACCTTTCTACTTTGTATTGGACTGATGAAGCCACTGTGTGGCAAAACGTTTCCTCAATAAAGATACCCAAGTGTTGCATATGTGTCTAATTTATAACTTGTCGGTTCTTTGAACCATTCATATACACCTCTATATGAAACTGGAGGGTCATGTTCTGCTGACCGCGCAGCAGTGTCTGCCTGTTCATTGCCCTGTACGTCAACATGACCAGGGACCCAACAAAAAACAATATCTTTGTGTTTGCTAGAGATACGGCATAACCAAAGTTAGATACGAAGAACTAGGGGGTGAGGTGTATCAAATTTTCGGATAGCCTGTAAAGCACTAAGGGAGTCTGAAACGACCACAAATGGTGACACAGGCATAGATGCAATACAGATAAGTGCTACAAGAATGGCATACAATTCAGCCGTAAAAATGCTAGCCGAAAAATGCTAGTCCGGGAACACTGCTGCAAATCCAACGCAGTCAGAAGACTTAGAACCATCGGTGTACACTAGAAAAAGAGAGCAAGAAGCCGCTGTTGGTAGTTGGGCTTTCGCGCATGGCAGTGGAAAAGAACAGACACGGACAGCAGGAACTTCCCAAGGGGGTAGGGGAAAGGGAGATGCCACATGAACATAGAAAGGTGGTAGCTGAAGAGTAGACAAGAGCGAATGTAGGCGAAGAGAAAAGGGACAAATTAAACAGGGGTGACGAACAAATAAAGAGCGTCTACAACATCTGTGACAATCCTTCACATGGAAGCTTAGACAATGTGTATCACGGCGATTGGACAAGGATGGAATGTTCGCTTCTGCATGGAGGCTCTCAATCGGTGAAGAACGAAAAGCACCGAGGCATAAACGTAATCCCTGGTGATGGATGTAATTAAGGCTAGAGTAGCACAGGAGGCCGCCGAATATATTTGGTCACCATAATCGAGATTCGATAAAATTAGGGCTGAATGCAGGCGAAGGAGAGTTCTACGATCAGCCCCCCAGGAGGTTCAGCAGGCTATAACAAGTTGCCTTTAGAGAGGTAATGTGAGGTTTCCAGGACAATCGACGGTCAAACAGGAGGCCGAGAAACCTGACCATATCACGTTCTGGGATCCGCGAGCCGTATAGGTACAATGGATGATCAGAGACCACTGAACGTCTAGTGAACGTAATTTGGTGAGTTTTACTACTAGAACATTTAAACCCATGAGTGGTGGCCCAATCGAAAACACGGTTGATTGCATGCTGGAGCGAAACTACAATGAGGTGACAGTCAGCACCCGCACAAGCCATAGCAAAGTCATCTACATAAAGCGATGACCAAATATTGGATGGGAGAATAGATGCCAGATCATTTATAGCAAGAAGAAAGTGTTGTGCTCAGAACACATCCCTGGGGGACACCTTCAGCTTGGACAAACTCTGGGGAAAGCATATTATTAACCCGGACATAGAAATGTCTTTCAGTTAAGAAGGCCTTCAGGAAAAATGGTAGATTGCCTCGGAGGCCTAAGGAGTGGGCCTGGGCCAAAATATTATACCTCCAAGTTGTGTCATATGCCTTCTCAAGGTCAAAAAAGATGGCGATAACCGAGTGGTTATTAGCAAAGGCATTACGAATATATGTATCCAAGTGCAGTAAGGGGTCAATGGTAGAACGGCCCTTACGAAAGCCATATTGACTAGTGGAGAGACTACTGTGCGTCTCTAAATACCACATCAAACGTCTATTAACCAGACGTTCCATCACCTTGCAAACTGCACTGGTAAGAGCAATGGGACGGTAGTGGGAGGCATCATGTCCCGTAGTACCAGGTTTGCGGAAAGGTAGAACAATAGCAGATTTCCACAGCTGGGGAAGAACTCCTTGTGACCATATAAGATTAAAGAGTCATAAGAGGACTGCAAGGGCTGACTTATGTAAATGCTGTAGCATACGAATATGTATGCCGTCTGGCCCAGCTGCCGAAGACCGGCAAGCGAAGAGTGTTGCCTCCAGTTCCAGAAGGGTAAAAGGCATATTATAAGATTCTGCTCTGAGAAAAGAAAAATCTAAGGGCTCTAACTCACTGGAAGACTTAGAAGAAAGGAAAGAGGGGCATAGATGGAGCCCCTGAGAAATACAGACCAGATGATTACCAATTTCAGTGGCAACGGCAAGAGGGTGTGCTATATCGACACCGTCAACCCAAAGAACAGGAGCCGGGTGGGGGAGAATTTACCACTCAGTTTCCGTACTTTTTTCCAGACTGAACTCATCGAGGAAGCCGAAGTGACGGTAGAAACGTAATCCTGCCAGCAAGTGTGTTTAGCGTCACAGATGACACGGCAAGCAATTGCTCTCTTCTGCTTGAAATCAAAGAGTCTCTCTGTGGTTCTGTTATACCGGTACCTGCCCCACGCAGCGCATTTCAAACGTACTGCCCGAGCACAAGCAGGAGACCACCAAGGAGGAGGAGGGTGAGCAACAATTGGGGAGACTATGGACTGTACTAAAGTAGGGGGTGAGGAAATGGAAGAGGAAACTGTCGAATGAGCTTGGGAGGGGACAGGAGTGGAAGCGACCTGGGAAGGGGCAGTAGAGGAAGAAACTTGGGAGGGGACAGGGGGTGAAGGTATTGAACAAGGAGGAGGATAAACCTCCACACACATAACAGAACTAGTTGGAGTTGAGAAACTAGGCATAGAAACTGGGAAGGAAAAATATGCAGGATGGAGAAGGGAAGGAGGGGTGAGAGGAGAGTTTAACAATGGGGATTTTTTTGCTGGACTTCTGAGAAGGAGAGGGGCGGTGAGGTGGAGGTGTTGGACGAGGGCGTGTAGACACAGAACTGTGAGAGTGAGTAGAGAAAGAGGTGAGAACAATATGGGGTGCCGAGGTAGGGACCTCGGAGCCCAGGACAGCAAAAGAATTTGAAACAGGGGTGACTGAGGATGGGGTGACCACAGAGGAAGCTGTGGGAGTTGGGACCCCAGAAGTGGGGGGACGTTTAGCAATGCTAGAATAGGAAATACGGGGAATTCTCCCTTGAAGGCGTAGATGAGAGACAGCCATGGCATATGGGAAGCCTTCCACCTCTTTGAGACAATGGATTTCATGCTCATTTAAGTAAACTTGACAACGGCGAGAGTAAGATGGGTGCGCCTCACGACAATTAAGGCAAGAGGGAGGTAGACTACAAGAAGGATTGGCATGGTCGTCGGCACCACAGATTGGGCATTCGGCCATGGACCTGCAATATTTCGCCAGATGACCAAAACGCCAGCAGTTTCTACACTGTTGCGGTGTAGGGATCACCTTTCAAACTTGTAAGCGGTGTCCCACAATGTAGACCGAGGGCGGAAGGTCACGGCAGTCAAATGTTAAGTGAGCAATATTGCAAGAATATCGTCTTCGCCGGGCAGAGAGTAAAAAAGTGACAACTTTGAGTATAGGAAGGTCTTGGAGCTCAAGCTGCTCCAGAATGTCACCACCACATGTTTGGAAATTCTTTTGGACAATGGTATGGGGTAGAATGACAGTACCACTACAAGAATTGAGAGAAGGATGTTTTTCAATAGTGACAGGGATAGCATCGATGGTCGTAAGGAGAGAAAGATCGCAAGCTTGGCCAGCATTCTGGACCGTGAGGATGCGTGTGCCACTTTTGAGAGCGTGAAAGGAGATATCTTTACCCACATGGCATAGGAGCGTCTTACCAATACTATGATCGGAAAGATAGGCAGTAGAAGAAGTCGGTCTCAGAGTAAAAAACTTAGTCCATTGTGTAGTGTGAAACATAGTGTTTAAGGGGAGTGCATGACGAGCTGGTCGTTTCTGAGCTGAATGAGAATGAGGTAATGCAGTATCATCATGTAAAGGTCTTGGGCGTTTAGATGTGGGACGGGCGAACAACCCGAAAATTGGCGCACCATAGAGGGAGAAGCCGGAAACATGGTCAGAGAAGAGCGGAGGTCAGTCAGAACCCCGGTACCTGAAGCAGGTGACGAACCGGAACCAGCAAGAGGTACAGGGGTATTGGAAGAGTCTGAAGAGTGGTCCAATAACTAGGCAGGGTCAGAACAGGGTGCGGTAACAGGAAGGGGCCTGGGGGTAGTAGGTTCACGGATTGGGTCATCCATGGTTAGGTTACTTCTTTCCTTTTGTTTTTAAAAAAGAAAAGAAAGAAGAAAATAAAAAGAAAAAAAAAAGAAAAAAAGGGGGGAGCATGGAGGAATAGCTCCTAGGAGGAATGAAAGGGGCGTAAATCCCCCTCCGCACCCAAGAGGACCTCAGCACCACAAGTACTGCAGATGCGGCATGGAACCCATGCCATATCCTACCCTCCATGCCAGTAAACCAGCAATCCGGGATAGCAACCTCACATCCACCGAGCCACCTTGGCGGACAAAAGAGAGGGCGGCCGGACACCCATCACAAAGCATACCTCCTTCGGCCACCACCCCCGGAATCCGAAAGGTGGCCTCCAGAGATACACCCGTCGCCCGAAAGACACCCAAAGCCATCCCCCAGGAGACCGGAGAGGAATCGGGACATCCCCAGGCGATCCAGATTCCACGGCAAACTACACCACCGCCAAGAACCTCAACAGAATGGGATGGACCATGGTACCCTTCCCTCTACCTAGGAACCAGAATGCCTGTGGAGAGAATCTCACAGGGTAAAAATGGGAAGGGAATAAGGGAGGGATGAGGAAGATGGGATAGGGGAGGGGGGATTGGGGGGTAATTAGGTTCGGTCTGAGGAAGAAGACCAAGAGGTCCAATTCCTCAGACCGATAGCCTCTTTACCGTGACAAGGAGCCCCTCTTAAAGAGGAAGAGAACTGGTAAGAAATCTTGGTAACCCCTTCTGGTCAACTTGGCGAACAGTTGTTATCTACCCTTGATCATTAGTTAATGCTACAGGTGACCTTAAAAAGACAAACTAGGACTTTCCAGAAAGCTTCATTCCTGCTAACATTCTTAGTCCACTCGCTTGTATAATGGATGGCATGGGTCTGCTACAGAGGATAAATGGAAATAATGTAGCCTTTAAGGAATTGTCTGATCAACTATTTAGTAACTTTCTAAGGGAAATGTTCGAATTGACGTTTATTAACAGCAGTCTACCACAGATTCGGAGAGAGTTTTATGAGGCGAATCTTCAAGCGGATATAAATCAAATCTTCTAATGGGCCTCATAAGGTGTTCAATAAAGACTGACACATTACATGGAAAACTCAAACCATTGAATATAGCAAAAGTTCCAAGCGCGAGACTTGAGAGTGATGATGTAAGAAGATCGCACATTCTAGGATCACAATGCTGTTATTGCTACCACAAGGAAAATGAAAGACTAGAACTTCAAGACAATGCTGGAATACTAATTTATATTAACGGCCCCGTTCAAGGCGGGCGAGATTGCTGAGCTAGGAAACATATTGAATTACTGGTAATACTTGAAGTCTGTTCAACTGTAATCCTTGGAACGTAGGCGAGACAGATACATCATATTTTACACTTGGAAAATCCTGGAGGGACTGGTCACTAATCTGCACACCGAAATCACCCAGTATGAAAAAAAGCTTAGCAGACGGTGTAGAATACCTCCAATAAAAAACAGGAGCGTGACGAATACGTTGAGAGAGAACACGATGTGTCAGAAGTCCCCGACTTTTCAACTTCCTCCCTTCGTGAATAAGTGGAATTGCCAACAAACCTCTGGCTGTCTTCAAGAGAGAGCTTGACAAGTTCCTCAAATCAGTTCCTGACCAGATTGCGTGGAGCCAGCAGTAACAGCCTGGTTAAAAGGCCTTAATCCACCGGGAGGCTTCGTCTGAGACCGGGTCGTGGGGGTGTTGACCACAGGAAGTATCCTTCAGGTAGGCTCAGCAGAAAGGATCAGATTCATCAACATCTTACCTAATCACAGAATTCAACACTGGAAACCCTCTTTTAACATGCAGGGAGAGTAAGATAAAACTCATTAGGATCAATGTGGAGTAATGGCGACTAGAGAAGAAACAGAAAATACTAGGAAGGAAAATAATCTATGTTACTTGTGGAGAACTATGCTAGCAGGTGAGAGTGCTGCTGAGGTAGAAAGTCTCAAAGCTGTATAAGAAGAGGCAGACACCAGAATGTTAATCCATGGCCTGGATGTCTCACATGGCGTTTCCTTCATTATTATAGCAACTGGAAATAAATGGTATAAAATACCGACACAATGGAAAAATAAACACATAAGCAGTATAATGTGATCCTTTATTGACAATGTTTAGCCCACGCAGTGGGCTTTATCGATAAAGCCCACTGCGTGGGCGAAACGTTGTCAATAAAGGATCACATTATACTGCTTATGTGTTTATTTTTCCATTATAGCAGCTAAAGATACCGATGTCATCCTTTGATGCTTGGCATTTCATCACCGTTCCACTAGGAACTAACATTTATAAGAAATGTGGATCTCGAGTCATAGTGAAATATATTGATAAAGCAGAAGCAGCACAGGGCGAAGATGTGCGCAGAGGTCTGCCGGGAATGTATGAGTTTACAGGATGTAATAATGTCAGTGCTTTTAAGGTAATCGAGGTAAGCTTCGTGCAATGAAGCTGTTGCAGTGCAAAGTACCAGACAGAGTTTCCTGAGCCAAGTAAACATCGCGTGATGTCAGACGAACTGTACCTATGCTTAGAGGAATTTGTATGTTGTGGTCAGTCTGATATATATGAAGTAATGAGATACGCTTTCAAATGTTCGGACTGAAGAATGGTGATGTAGTTTCAAGACAGTTACCACTTAGTCGAGACAGTCTCCACTTGCACACTAAGAGAGCTAACTACCAAGCAGCTATACCACTCTCTAGAAGCGCAGCAGCGCAGTATGACCCTGGTGGTTTAGCCCTTAGTTTTGATTATAATAATCTAGAAGCGCAGCCAGACATACCCAGTCAACTCATTTGCCTGGCTGAGTATTAGATTTGGGCCAGCTGAAAGACATCCGGAGGTCTCGACCTCCGCCACTGAGGCCGTATTTTTTTTTTTTTTAGATTTAAGAAGAGCTTTGTGATACCTACCTGTCACTGTTACAAATGGATTAAAATGCAAGGATGGTTCCTTCTCACAAACATGTCAGAATATGAGAGAAGCTAATACTGAGGATGAGGATATTCTGCTTGATTACTAGCAAAACAATGATAGCTTAGATGAGACTGAAGACTTATGCTAATGAATGAGATGTAACTATACATGTAGCGATTATAAACATATTTAATTCTGAGGATGTTAATGAATTACTTAATAAATTGTGGTTGTGTATCTCTATGAGGTTATATTATTTTATTCTTTGCATTAAATGTTAGATGTTACCAAAGAAAAGTATATATTATATATAGCTGATAACTATATTTTTTTAAAGAATTAATCATACTGTGAAAAAGTCATCACTGTGGCAGATATCCAAATGATGACTATGCAAGCCGATCAAGAGCTTCCATATTTGCAACTAGATATTAAAGGCAATATAAACAGAAAAAATATCCTTTATGAATACATTTGAAACAAAATTTGCACTTATGGCACCTGGAGCTTACTACATATACAGCTAATAAGTTTCAAAATATTTTGTGCTCGTATTTTACAGGAATATTGTTTCTGCCCCATTTCGTATCGTTGTTACAAGTTTAGATATTAGTTCCGTCCGATGTCAATAAACATCATCTAAGGTTCTCCACTCTCAGATGTTATATAAACTCCGTCTAAACTCCTCCACGTACACACTACACATCCATGTACACGTATATGTGTATACACCCATCTGAGTTCTGTTCTATTTTATTAATAGTTTTTGCAATTCTTTATTTCCTCTTATCCCATGGAGAAGTGGAAAAAAATCCTTCCTCAGTAAGACATGCGTGTCCTAAGTGGCGGCTAAAATGCCGGCAGAAAGGAGCTAGTAACACTTTCTCCTGTATAAATTACTACATGTAAAAAGGTAAAACAAAAAGGAAAACTTTCGTTTTAGGTCACCCTGTTTCGGTGGGAAACGGCCGGTGCGTTGAAAAATATTATATATATATATATATATATATATATATATAAATACTACTGCACTGGCCAGGGATCGACCCTGGCTAGTGCAATGTAGTTATTGATCAATACCACTCGTTCGTGGTTACAATAATATATATATATATATATATATATATATATATATATATATATATATATATATATATATATATATATATATATATATATATATATGTCGTGCCGATTAGGTAAAACTTGCGATTTTGGCTTAAATAGCAACGCTCTTCTTGCCATATAAGACAAGCTAAAATTTGTGTATGCAATAATTTCGCCAAAATCATTCTGAACCTAACGAAAAAATATATTTAATTGTGTTTGTTTATTATTAAATTAATGTTAACGTATCTAAAATATATTTAGTTGCGTTAGGCTAAATTAAATTGCGCTTGTTATAATAAGGTTAGGTAGGTTTTCAAAGTTTCTCTTGGTACAAATTATAAATTTTACATTAACATAAATGAAAAAATATATCTTTAAACGTATAAGAGAAAATTTTAGAAAGGACTTAATTTTAAATGAGTTCTTGCTAATTGACCAGTTTTACCTAATCGGCACGACATATATATGTATTGTCGAATAGGTAAAATTGGTCAATTAGGAAGAACTCATTTAAAATTAAGTACTTTCTAAAATTTTATCTTATACGTTTGAAGATATATTTCTTCATTTATGTTGATGTAAAAATTAATAATTTTGTACCAAAAGAATCTTAGAAAATTTACCTACCCTTATTATAATAAACGCAATTTAATTTAACCTAATCCAACTAAATATATTTTAGATAAATTTACAATAATTTAATAATAAACAAACATAATGAGATATATATTTTCGTTAGGTTCAGAATGATTTTTGCGAAATTATTGCATACACAAATTTTCGCCTGCCTTATTCGGCAAGAAGAGCGTTGCTATTTAAGCCAAAATAGCAAATATATATATATATATATATATATATATATATATATATATATATATATATATATATATATATATATATATACACGCACACATACATAATCAATGCACCATGCAGAAACGAGAGCGGGTATATACAGAGAAAGATAGCAATCAGCAGGATTCGAAACCACTACAGGAAGACTGTCAAGGTTCCCAAGTGACATTCTTCACCATTCGGCCACAAATGCCTTAAAAGTTGGGTAGCCTGGTTCACAAAAAGCCATGTTTCTTCCCAGCCCGGGCACATCAGTAGGCCTCAAGCATGGTTTCACGCTATTTCATTCTCCTCCTGTATGTTCTGACCTCACAAGCTATTTGTATATCAATGCACCATGCAGAAACGAACCTGCTCGTTTCTAATATTATATAATGTCATTCCCATCCAGCTCTGCTGGGGGTTACACTGGAATAAGACCACAGCATTTAAAGGAAATGGTTAATCCAGTTATTGGGGAGATTGCAGAGACACTGCTGTCAGAGATCAAAAAGTTCGTCAACAATTCCTTGGCTGGTCTGATTCCTGATGAAATTAAACCTTTCTTTTTTGGTGCATCACTTTGTGCCCTTAAAAAGAAGGATGGAGGAATTAGGCCAATCGCAGTGGGCAACACGTTTCGCCGCCTCGTTTCTAAAGCTGCTGTCTGAAGTATTCGCGCAGAGGCGGCCATCATGCTTCAACCAAACCAGCTTGGCTTTGGGGTCTCTCAAGGAAGTGAAGCAGCGGTTCATGCAACAAGGGCGTATATCGACAACCTGCCTGAGGACAATGCAGTGGTTAAATTAGATTTCAAGAATGCATTTAATCTCCTGAAAAGAGACGTAGTATTAGCAGCTGTACAACATTTCCCAGGTCTCTTCCCTTTTGTTTCAGCTGGATATAGCAAGGAATCAATGCTCCTGTTTGGAGAGCATGAAATCACATCATCAGATGGTGTCCAGCAAGGGGACCCTCTCGCACCATTTCTCTTCTGTATAGCAGTTAGGGAAATCACAGTCAGACTGACCAGTGAGCTAAACATCTGGTTCCTGGATGATGGCACACTAGCAGGTACAAAGGAGTCCCTTCTAGATGATCTTACACAGGTGATGTCATGGGGACAGGAAATGGGTCTCATCCTGAATCCATCCAAATGTGAAATCATCTCAGTCAATCAACAAGTGATAGATGCAGTTATATCAAAACTACCAGGAGCAACAGTCATTGCTCCTACAAATAGTGTCTTGCTTGGAGCACCTCTGGGAAGCGATGCCATTGACTCAATTCTCAGGAAGAAACTGGAAGAGTTGAGGAGAATGGAACAACGAATAGGCAATCTTGACACCCATGATGCCTTGTACCTTCTCACAAAATGCCTGAGTCTGCCCAGGTTGACATATTTCCTAAGATGTGCTCCTTCATATGATAACCCTATACTGCACGAATACGACAGTATCCTGAGGCAGATCTTTACTAAAGTACTTAACCTTACTCTAGAAGATGGGCAGTGGGACCAAGCTACACTCCCAGTCAGACTAGGAGGCATTGGCGTCCGCAAGTCATCACAGATTGCTCTACCTGCTTTCCTGTCTTCATGCATTGCATCCAGAGGGCTTG
>WNWK01054502.1:0-11543 GCA_009830355.1 Cherax destructor
GTGGGGTGGGGGTTTTCTGGACTGGGTGTTTTTTAAAAAGTTTTTTTACGGTTTCGAATAATTAACGGACATAATAAATAGGAGTTATGTTTTGATGTAATTTATAATTATACAATCCATTATACATTGGAAAGAAGAAAAAAGGCTTCTCGAAATACTGGGGCTGAAATACAAGGGCGAAAACATGGTTATGTTAAAATGTCTGAGTGAACACTCTTGACTGTGACCCATCAGACTTTCAGGGTCACGGGAGACACCTGCTAATTTTTCCTACAGGTCCATGACCTTCCTGGCTCCAGATATAAATCCAGGCCTCTCAAGGTCCAGGGTTTCCCTCAGGTCCTCACCAGGTTCTGGTCTAGACTCAAGTTCATATTCTATCTGGGCCTATGTTCGCATCTTCCTAGGTCTTTTTTAAGTACGTAATACACTAAAATCTGGTACAAGCCCAATTCATCCCCTGATCCTGGTTTATCCCCCAATTCCTCTACATTGAGATATCTCCTTTCTAGTTTCCGATGCTTTCCATGTTCTTACTGGGTTGTGGCACAGTACAGCTTCTCTCAGATCTTCTTGAGGTACAAAGACAGCTCTAGTTCATCTATAGATTCTTATACAAACTCAGATCATCACTATGTCAGTATCATGGTAATAAAACTAGAACATAGCGACAGTATGTAAAAAAATACACAATGCGCTACTCAACCCGCATTGTTTGTCATATTATGTCCAGAACTGGTCCAGGTAATCTGTTGTCCAGGTTTCTTCTGTATCGATATCCAGGTGGTCGCCTGTTCTGGCTCCAGACTTGGGTCAGGTCTATGAACGACTAAAGCCGGGTTCGTAGTGTTGACGACATACTAAAGACGGGTTCGTAGTGTTGACGCCATACAAGTCGGGTTCGTGGTGTTGACGACATACTAAAGACGGGTTCGAGTGTTGACGACATACTAAAGTCGGGTTCGTGGTGTTGAAAACAAACTAAATCCGGGTCGTGATGTAAAGGACTGGACCAAGCAACAATCTGATCACCGTTTTCCAGCCACAATAACAAATGATTCAAGGAGGCGGCCAAAGGAGGACGAGGAGGCAGCCGATGGAGGAGGGCATTGAACTTATAATACTGGAGCAGCAGAATACAAGTGGAGGTGAATATACGAAAAAAGGGAAGTGAATGTACAAGGAGGCAGAGGAGAGAAATGTACAGAGGAAGAGGGGTGGTGAATGTATGGAGGAGGAGTAGTTGTATTAGCAGTACTAATGATGGTAAACAGTAGTAGTAACATTAGAAGTAGCAGCGGCAAATGGTAGCAGCAGCAGCAGTAGTAGCAGTAGTAGTATGAGTAGTAGTGACTCTGGATTAAATTAGTGTTAAATGCCACTTAAATTCCTCGTTTTCATTATTCTTTCTGCAAATTTTATAGCACATGAATATTCTCTTTACCCTCTTTTATATGCCAGCAGTATGGCCAGAGGGAGTGGATGGTAGGAAGAGAACCTTCTGTTTTACTATGCTAACCCCAGAGAGTTAAACAGTAGTTTAGACTAAACATAGACCTTAATGTCTTGTATTACTTGTCTTTGCTACGTACTTGTTATGCCTCTTGATCCAGATCCAAACCTGATTAACTTCCATACCCCCAGCTTTTGTATGACCCGTACGGATTTAGCGCTTTCCGTGATTATAAAAACAATCCACATCGCTCTATCAGCATCCAAAACTGTATAGATGACACAGACATGAGAGGAAACCACTTGAATATTGAATCCCTTTTGATGAAATTCTCTTTCCTCGTCCGTTACAAGGACATACATTCAATGATCGTCTTGCTGCTATCATGCTAAATGTTACCGTCATTATTCTGTTCGCGATGGTCCATATTATATATATATATATATATATATATATATATATATATATGCAAGACAACCACTATGAAAAAATAGAAGAATTCCAAGCGCTTTCGTGACTACTCACATTATCAAGGAACTATAAAACGAAACATGACAAGAAGGCTTATAAAGGGGCAGAATACACCTCTACAGTCATCCACTAACATTCCATTGAGAGACTTTAACCATCCAATTGATTTTCAAAATGCTGAGAAGGTTGTATCAAACAGTCCATGGTTGAGAGAAATATAATAGAATCCTGTTTCATTAAAAGTAGTTTTGAAAATAATATGAATATTTCTTTTGGTTTATATAAATTGGATTCATTTATAATTAATAAAATTTGGGAAGAATTTAATGATAAATTGGACTAATCTTAATTCTTGGGAAGAGTTTCAGGTCCTTTCTTATGTTCCTCTTCACAGAGTCTGAGATGTTACGCTACTGTGAGGTGTTGTCTTTGTTAGTGTGATGTGACTGTGAGGTGTATTCTGCCTCTTTATAAGCCTTCTTCTCACGTTTCCTTTTATAGTTCCTTTATTAAAGTGAGTAGTCCAAAGCCTTAATTCTTCTATTTTTCATAGTGGTTGTCTTGTATATTTTTATATCACCTGTTTACTGTGATCTTTTTGCATATATATATATATATATATATATATATATATATATATATATATATATATATATATATATATATATATATATATATATATATATATATATATATATATACGGAAAAATCCTCGCTTAACGTCGTTTTTCAATGTTTTGTTATTAACCCCATGGAAAAATAAATCATTTCCCCAGGAATGGAAAATATGGAAAGACTTTTAAATATCTGGATGAAGGGCGTGAATCGGCGTAACTCTCCATGTTCGCTAATTCCTCAAAAGAAAACTTTAAATTATTTGAAGATATAAAGAAAAAAACAGGGTTCTAGTGGCGACTTGTGGTTGGTTTAAAAAAAACATATTTAAAAATATAATATTCAGGGTAACAACGAGTCCATGCCACGACAACCGATGCTTACCCACTTTTAAAATTACTCAGTTTACTCCCTTTTGGCTTCTTGTTTTGGGTTTTTATGACATGTAGCGAGTTTAATATATAATACTGAAAAAAAATCTTATACTAAAATAATAAAATATCAATAATAGAGTAAAAAATACTACCTTATAGCGCCCCAGAACGTTATATCATAGCCATGGCGTCTGCAGCACTCTGCCTCCTCTCGGCTCTCCTTGCCCTAGCCCAACCCTTAAAAATTTTTTTTATCAAAAATATTTATATATATATATATATTATATATATATATATATATATATATATATATATATGAAAAACTTAAAGCCTCCTGCCTGAAAGCTGGCTGCCTTGGAGTAACGTCTAGCGAGGCTGGATGCCAAAAGGGATTGGACCAGTGTGGTACGGTCGGCAAAACACTGCGTACCTTGTCATGAGATTCGTAGGTTCGAGTCTCCGTCGGCCAGAGATCAGTGTTTTTGAATATTTCGCCTGCTCTTGTGAATTCCTAGCATATATATATATATATATATATATATATATATATATATATATATATATATATATATATATATATATATACATATATATATATATAAAAGAGAGAGAGAGAGAGAGAGAAATATTGCTTGATAATAAATGGCTAAGAGAATCTTTAATAAGGAAACTTGTACTGCAAATCAATACTACCATCAAAATAATGAATATATTATAAATATATTGGGGCTTGACTAATGTTGCTTATGTGAGGGTCATTATAACTCGAGTCACATAATTACCATCATTATCCACAGCAACTACACCATCATCCACAACCCTTATGCTCCACAACACTTGTGGCATTATAACATGTGGTCAGTGCTCCACAACACTTGTGCCATTATAACATGTGGTCAGTGCTCCACAACACTTGTGCCATTATAACATGTGGCCAGTGCTCCACAACACTTGTGCCATTATAACATGTGGCCAGTGCTCCACAACACTTGTGCCATTATAACATGTGGTCAGTGCTCCACAACACTTGTGGCATTATAACATGTGGTCAGTACTCCACAACACTTGTGCCATTATAACATGTGGTCAGTGCTCCACAACACTTGTGGCATTATAACATGTGGTCAGTGCTCCACAACACTTGTGGCATTATAA
Source organism: Cherax destructor (assembly GCA_009830355.1). Classification (NCBI taxonomy): domain Eukaryota; kingdom Metazoa; phylum Arthropoda; class Malacostraca; order Decapoda; family Parastacidae; genus Cherax; species Cherax destructor. The sequence goes on from WNWK01054502.1 coordinate 4,069, forward strand.
CATGTGGTCAGTACTACACAACACTTGTGGCATTATAACATGTGGTCAGTACTACACAACACTTGTGCCATTATAACATGTAGCCAGTACTACACAACTCTTGTGCCATTATAACATGTGGCTAGTGCTCCACAACACTTGTGCCATTATAACATGTGGCTAGTGCTCCACAACACTTGTGCCATTATAACATGTGGTCAGTGCTCCACAACACTTGTGCCATTATATCATGCAGCCAGTGCTCCACAACACTTGTGCCATTATAACATGTGGTCAGTGCTCCACAACACTTGTGCCATTATAACATGTAGCCAGTACTACACAACTCTTGTGCCATTATAACATGTGGCTAGTGCTCCACAACACTTGTGCCATTATAACATGTGGCTAGTGCTCCACAACACTTGTGCCATTATAACATGTGGTCAGTGCTTCACAACACTTGTGCCATTATAGCATGTGGCCAGTGCTCCACAACACTTGTGCCATTATAACATGTGGCAGATGCTCCACAACACTTGTGCCATTATAGCATGTTGCCAGTGCTCCACAACACTTGTGCCATTATAACATGTGGCTAGAGCTCCACAACACTTGTGCCATTATATCATGTAGCCAGTGCTCCACAACACTTGTGCCATTATAACATGTGGCCAGTGCTCCACAACACTTGTGCCATTATAACATGTGGTCAGTACTCCACAACACTTGTGCCATTATAACATGTGGTCAGTGCTCCACAACACTTTACCATTATAACATGTGGTCCAGTGCTCACAACACTTGTACCATTATAACATGTGGCCAGTGCTCCACAACACTTGTGCCATTATAACATGTGGCCAGTGCTCTACAACACTTGTATCATTATAACATGTGGCCAGTGCTCCACAACACTTGTGCCATTATAACATGTGGCCAGTGCTCAACAACACTTGTACCATTATAACATTTGGCCAGTGCTCCACAACACTTGTGCCATTATAACATGTGGCCAGTGCTCCCTAACACTTGTGCCATTATAACATGTGGCCAGTGCTCCACAACACTTGTACCATTATAACATGTGGCCAGTGCTCCACAACACTTGTGCCATTATAACATGTGGCCAGTGTTCCACAACACTTGTGCCATTATAAGATGTGGCCAGTGATCCACAACACTTGTGCCATTATAACTTGTGGCCAGTGCTCCACAACACTTGTACCATTATAACTGGCCAGTGCTCCACAACACTTGTGCCATTATAATATGTGGCCAGTGGTCCACAACACTTGTGCCATTATAACATGTGGCCAGTGCTCCACAACACTTGTACCATTATAACATGTGGCCAGTCTCCCAAAAACCTTTTGCCATTATAACATGTGGTCAGTGCTCCACAACACTTGTGCCATTATAACATGTGCAGTGCTCCACAAACTTTTTAAACCATGTGGCCAGTGCTCCCAAAAATCTGATCCCCTCACATATTTTTTTCACTGATATATGCAGTGTATTTTACAAAATACTAATTCTCCGCTACATAAAAACCCCTGTCCCGGCAGGCCTTAAACCCCCCCCCCCACCCCAACCTCACTGAGCTAAACATGTTCTGACATGTTCTGGCTCAGCCATAAAGGGGGGCCTTACTGAGCCTATCATCCTAACTTGTGTCATTTCCATCCAAAAAAGATGATACAAGATCGTTCCAACTGGATGGTTTATAATTTCTTTAATCATCGTTCCTGGTTTATAAATGTTTTAATTACTCGTCGTTCCTGGTTTAGTTATGTCCAAAATCTTTAGAGATATATCATTCAATTAAATTTGGGTTTAAAACTAATTCAGACGGAAAAATTTTAAACATGGGGGGCTGCTGTAGTAGACTTTGTCGTTAAAAACCACACCAGGTCTGGTCTTGTCGACCTGGTCTGGGTGAAGTCTGGAAGATCAGGTCTGGTCTTGTCGACCTGGTCTGCTGAAGTTTGGAAGATCCCGGTCTGGTCTTGTCACCTGGTCTCTGAAAATCCCGGAAGATCAGGTCTGGTCTTGTCGACCTGGTCTGCTGAAGTCTGGAAGATCAGGTCTGGTCTTGTCGACCTGGTCTGCTGAAGTCTGGAAGATCAGGTCTGTCTCTCGACCTATTTTATTGATATTTCGACGTTTTAGACGTATTGATTTTCTGAAAATCATTTTTACTAAAATATTATTTTCACACTTTTAAGGTAATTTCTACTAAAATTGAAATTTATCGGAAATAAGCAAAATTTAGTTTTTAAAATACTCAAGTATATCTAAAATAATTTTTCAAACTTGAAAACCCTTAAGTCATAAAACAATATCAATTTATCATTTATTTAATAATATTTAAATTTTTAAAAATCTTAAAATTTAAAATCATTTATAAATTTTTAATTATTTTAAATACATGAAACCCTTAAAAAGTAGAAATATTTCAAATTGAATTTTTGAATTTTTGACGTTTAAACGGTTAAGCTTTTTAAATTTAAAACCAATTTTTTTCACATTTAAATGAAGTTTGAAATTCAATTGATTTAGAAAAGTTAAGTTTAATCGGATTGTTTAAATGGTTATTAATCCGAAAATGTCTTCTGTACTGAAAATCTTATTGAATGAAAATAGTTTTACTTTCTGAAATAAAAATTTTTTATTTATATATAATTAGAATTTATAAGCTTTTAATAAATTTTTAATTGAAAATCAAATTAATCTTAACTCTAATTGAAGTTATTGAAATCAGTTTAGTGTTTGTTTTCAATTTTTTTAAAATTAAATTTGAATTTTTTTTTTTTTTTTTTTTTTTTTTTTTTTTTTTTTTTTTTTTTTTTTTTTTTTTTTTTTTTTTTTTTTTTTTTTTTTTTTTTTTTTTTTTTTTTTTTTTTTTTTTTTTTTTTTTTTTTTTTTTTTTTTTTTTTTTTTTTTTTTTTTTTTTTTTTTTTTTTTTTTTTTTTTTTTTTTTTTTTTTTTTTTTTTTTTTTTTTTTTTTTTTTTTTTTTTTTTTTTTTTTTTTTTTTTTTTTTTTTTTTTTTTTTTTTTTTTTTTTTTTTTTTTTTTTTTTTTTTTTTTTTTTTTTTTTTTTTTTTTTTTTTTTTTTTTTTTTTTTTTTTTTTTTTTTTTTTTTTTTTTTTTTTTTTTTTTTTTTTTTTTTTTTTTTTTTTTTTTTTTTTTTTTTTTTTTTTTTTTTTTTTTTATTCAAAATGCAATAAACTTTAACATTTTAATATTTATAATAATTTCTATTTAAAATCTATGGGAAAATAAGCAAAATTTTTATAATTTTCTTTAAGAAACTACTCATGAGTATATTTAATCTAAAAAGTAATCGTATTTTATTGCATATTTCGACGTTTTAGAGGGTTTGAGTGCTTTTCTAACAAAACTCATTTTTAGCTAAAATACTTACATTTTCACACTTTTAAATAGAATTTCTACTGCAATTGAAATTTATGGGAAAAGTAAGCAAAATTTTATGATTTTCTTTTAGGAAGCTTACTCATATGTATATTTTATCTAAAAAAATAGTTTTTCACAAAATCCTTGAAAATGTCTTAAATCGTCAAAAAATGCAATAAAATCAAGTTTTATAGCATTTTTGAATATTTATTAATTATTTACATATTTTTAAAAATCCCATTAAAAATCTATAAAAATCAATATTTTTATAGAATATTTCATATTATTTTCGAAAATACATGAAACATTAAAAAGCTCAGAAAAATGTGCTAAAATCGAATTTTATTGCATATTTCGACGTTTTAGAGCGGTTTGAGTGCTTTTCTGGCAAAACTCATTTTTCAGCTAAAATACTTAGATTTTCACACTTTTAAATAGAATTTCTATTGCAATTGAAATTTATGGGAAAAGTAAGCAAAATTTTATGATTTTCTATTAGGAAGCTTACTCATAGGTATATTTTATCTAAAAAAATAGTTTTTCAGAAAATCCTTGAAAATGCCTTGAATCGTCAAAAAATGCAAAAAAATAACGTTTTATAGCATTTTTGAATATTTATAAATTATTTACATATTTTTAAAAAATCCCATTAAAAATTTATAAAAATCAATATTAATTTAGAATATTTCATATTATTTTCGAAAAATACATGAAACATTAAAAATCTCAGAAAAATGTGCTAATATCGTATTTTATTGCATATTTCGACGTTTTAGAGCTGTTTGAGTGTTTTTCTGGCAAAACTCATTTTTTAGCTAAAATACTTACATTTTCACACTTTTAAATTGAATTTAATAGCATTTTTGAATATTTATTAATTATTTACATATTTTTAAAAAATCCTATTAAAAATCTATAAAAATCAATATTTTTATAGAATATTTCAATTTTTTTCGAAAAATACATGAAACATTAAAAAGCTCAGAAAAATGTGCTAAAATCGCCTTTTATGGCATATTTCGACGTTTTAGAGCGGTTTGATGCTTTTCTGACATAACTCATTTTTTAGCTAAAATACTTAGATTTTCACACTATTGCAATTGAAATTTATGGGAAAAGTAAGCAAAATTTTATGATTTTCTATTAGGAAGCTTACTCATAGGTATATTTTATCTTAAAAAATAGTTTTTCACAAAATCCCTAAAAATGCCTTAAATCGTCAAAAAATGCAATAAAATCAAGTTTTATAGCATTTTTGAATATTTATTAATTATTTACATATTTTTAAAAAATCCCATTAAAAATCTATAAAAATCAATATTTTTATAGAATATTTCAAATTATTTTCGAAATATACATGAAACATTAAAAAGCTCAGAAAAATGTGCTAAAATCGTATTTTATTGCATATTTCGACGTTTTAGAGCGGTTTGAGTGCTTTTCTGGCAAAACTCATTTTTCAGCTAAAATACTTAGATTTTCCAACTTTTAAATAGAATTTCTATTGCAATTGAAATTTATGGGAAAAGTAAGAAAATTTTATGATTTTCTTTTAGAAGCTTACTCATATGTATATTCTTATCTAAAAATTGTTTTTCCAAAAATCCTTGAAAATGCCTTAAATCGTCAAAATGCAATAAAATCAGTTTTATAGCATTTTTAATATTTATTAATTATTTACATATTTTTAAAAATCCCATTAAAAATTCTATAAAAATCAATATTTTTAGAATATTTCAATTATTTTCGAAAATACATGAAACATTAAAAAATCAGAAAAATGTGCTAAAATCGTATTTTATTGCATATTTCGACGTTTTAGAGCGTTTGAGTGCTTTTCTGGCAAAACTCATTTTTAGCTAAAATACTTAGATTTTCACACTTTTAAATATAATTTCTACTGCAATTGAAATTTATGGGAAAGTAATGCAAAATTTTATGATTTTCTTTTAGGAAAGCTTCCTAAGTATATTTTACTAAAAATTGTTTTTCTCAAAACTTGAAAATGCCTAAATATCGAAAATGCATAAAATCATTTTTGCACATTTTTCTAGTTTTTAATGTTTCATTATTTTCGAAAAAATTGAAATATTCTATAAAAATATTGATTTTATAGATTTTTAATGGGATTTTTAAAAATATGTAAATAATTAATAAATATTCAAAAATGCTATAAACGTATTTTATTGCATTTTTGACGATTTAAGGCATTTTCACTGGAATTTTCTGAAAACACTTTATTTTCTCAGATAGGAAATATACCTATGAGTAAAGCTTCCTAAAGAAAATCATAAAATTTTGCTTACTTTTCCCATAAATTTCAATTCAGTAGAAATTCTATTTAAAAGTGTGAAAATGTAAGTATTTTAGCTAAATGGTTTTGAAAAAAAATTAAACGTCGAAATATGCCATAAAATGCGAAATATTCTATAAAAAAATTGATTTTTATAGATTTTTAATGGGATTTTTAAAAATATGTAAATAATTAATAAATATTCAAAAATGCTATAAAACTTGATTTTATTGCATTTTTGACGATTTAAGGCATTTTCAAGGATTTTGTGAAAACTATTTTAGATAAAATATACCTATGAGTAAGCTTCCTAATAGAAAATCATAAAATTTTGCTTACTTTTCCCATAAATTTCAATTGCAATAGAAATTTATTTAAAAGTGTGAAAATCTAAGTATTTTAGCTAAAAAATGAGTTTTGTCAGAAAAGCATCAAACCGCTAAAACGTCGAAAATGCGTCTGACATGTATTTTCGAAAATAATATGAAATATTCTAAAAATATTGATTTTTAAGTTTTTAATGGATTTTAAAAATATGTAAATAATTTAAAATTTCAAAATGCTATAAAACTTATTTTTTGCATTTTTGACGATTTAAGGCATTTTCAAGGATTTTGTGAAAACTTTTTTAGAAAAATAGTAACTTCCTAAAGAAAATCATAAAATTGAAAATTAATATTTTAGCTAAAAATGAGTTTTGCCAAAAAAAAAACACTAAACCGCTCTAAAACCAAAATAATAAAATACGATTTAGCACATTTTTCTGAGTTTTTTAAAGTTTCATGTATTTTCGAAAATAATATGAAATTTTAAAAAATATTGATTTTATAAATTTTTAATGGGGTTTTTTAAAAAAATGTAAATAATTAATAAATATTCAAAATGCTATAAAAATTGATTTTATTGCATTTTTTTACGATTTAAGGATTTTCAAGGATTTTTGACAAACTATTTTTAGATAAAATATACCTATGAGTAAGCTTCCTAAAAAAAAATCATAAAATTTTGCTTACTTTTCATAAATTTCAATTGCAGTAGAAATTCTATTTAAAAATGTGAAAAAGTAAGTATTTTAGCTAAAAAATGAGTTTTGTCAGAAAAGCATCAAACCGCTCTAAAACGTCGACATTGCCATAAAAAGCGATTTTAGCATATTTTTTGAGCTTTTTTAAAGTTTCATGTATTTTTTGAAAATTATATGAAATATTCTAAAAATATTGATTTTTATAGATTTTTAATGGGATTTTTTTAAAAAAATGTAAATAATTAATATATATTCAAAAAAGCTATAAAACGTTATTTTTGCATTTTTGACGATTCAAGGCATTTTCAAGATTTTCTGAAAAACTATTTTTTTAGATAAAATATACCTATGAGTAAGCTTCCTAATAGATAATCATAAAATTTTGCTTACTTTTCCCATAAATTTCAATTGCAATATAAATTCTATTTAAAAGTGTGAAAATCTAAGTATTTTAGCTAAAAAATGAGTTTTGTCAGAAAAGCATCAAACCGCTCTAAAACGTCGAAATATGCTTCATGTATATTTCGAAAATAATATGAAATATTCTATAAAAATATTGATTTTTAAAGGTTTTTTATGGGATTTTTTAAAAATATGTAAATAATTAATAAATCTTCAAAAATGCTATAAAACTTGATTTTATTGCATTTTTTGACGATTTAAGGCATTTTCAAGGATTTTGTGAAAATTTTTTTTTAGAAAATATACCTATGAGTAAGCTTCCTAAAGAAAATCATAAAATTTTTTTTATTTTCCCAAAAA
>WNWK01054503.1:0-11543 GCA_009830355.1 Cherax destructor
AAATGACACGATATCTATTAATAATAGATATCTCCAGTGAACACTAGAAAGGATAGCCCTTCTAGCATCCAGCCTGTTACTGGGCTTTTGCAACAAAGTCAGTATCCTGGTTCAGTTATCCGACATATTATATAGCTGAAGAGGATTGCAACTGATAGGGTACTAACCAAACAAATATTTAAAAGGTTTATTATCAAAGTGATAAAATCTAGGGTAACAGTAGTAAATCAAATATAAAGATATTAATTAAGATATCAATTAGGTTAATTAGGAGGGTAGCTCCTACACTGCTCTCATATACAATAAGTCTGTGCTGAGGGCACATATATATAAATGACTCAGAAGTACCATCAGGTACAATGTCAATAATACAATAATATATACAAATAAGAATAAATGTGTGTATGGTGTGCTCCGGTAACTCAGACTCGACTCAACCAGTGTACGACAGAACATCTCTTAAGCTAGCTGCTCTAACAAACAGACAACCAGAACAGCTTGATTGTCAGTAAAATGACCACTTCGCAGAACAGCAATATAACAGGCAACAGCAACACAGCATCAGGAACAAGGAGATAGAAAATCGACCCTAACTGGGGACCATCAGTAGATCCTCCAAAACAGTCATAAAACTCCTTTCTACTGAAACTAGGTTCAGCATAAACAATCCCAAACTGTGGCGGTGCACAGATGCCTTATCGAAGTAGGTCCAGAGCTATAGCTTGAGACCTGAGTTATCAAGAGTGTCAAGGTGACACACAACCCAGAACAACGTCGAAAATCACTGTCTAGTCTATTCTCTGTGAACAGAGTTACACAGAGTTCTGAGAAGTATGATTCGCCTCACCACAATCATACTCTACCCAACAGAGTCTAATGTCGAGAACAACAAGAGTGAGGAGTTGACTCGACGAGGGCAGCAGGCCAGAGAGAGAGAGAAGAAGGAACAACCACCCAGCTCAGGTGTGTCCAGAGACTGACTCCTCCCGCAACAAGACGCCGGCAGCTAACAGTCGTTTGCCAACACCAAGGCAGTTACTACACACTCGAGCACAACATAAAATATACATCCTACCTAATAAATAAGTAATTAATAATAGTCTAATAATAATATAAGCAAAATATTAACGATTTAGCTATAATCGAGAATATTCGCAATATAAAATTATAGAAAATGGAAATATACATTATATACATTGAGGCCCAGTTCAGGGGGCGCAACCCCCCATCACGACAAACGGGCGCACTAGGAGAAGTAATAATGTCTCAAACACATGTATCGAAAATATATAAATATATCAGTCACTCAGGTGTCACGGCAAGTTAACACTTAATTACTTTTCTACAGTGTCAATATCACTAAGATATACCTCGTACTAGGGTGTATACAACTTCGTAGATCAGCATAATCAGGTAATGTCCATACACTGATGTAGAGGTGACAGCATAGAGACATCTGAGCTCGAACAGTGGTGGTCATAGTAGTGACGACTACTACAACAGCAGTCTTGTGCGATAGGAGACACATTCCACTCTAATACAGTGGTAGTGGAATGTGAAGCAGCAAGGACTGGACTGCATGAGGAAGCTTGAGAGAATAACGTGTGTAGAGAAGTGGGGGGTCACCGCGGAGCAGTCTGCTCGGTAACAAACATCGCCCACCAACACTACACACACACTCAGCTTCTCTCAGTATCTCCTTCACAACACACCAACTACAAACACATACTGTAGATACATGGAAAGAAATTATAATTAGACATGAATACATAAATTAATGGGCATATTGATTTTACGTTACTTTACTTAATTAATCAAAGTAGCAAGTAACAAAATAGTATATTGGGCACAAAATTTACGTTAATTTAAATGTTGTAATGATAATTAAGGACGTGACAGAGCGTCAGCAATTACATTACATCGACCACTAATATGTTTAATACTTATGGAGTAAGGCTGGATCCTGAGAGCCCACCTCATTATCCTAGCATTTTTACTCTTCATGGTGTTAATATAGGTGAGAGGATTGTGGTCAGAAAATACATTTATCTTAAAAGGAGAAGTACCCAAATATACATCAAAATGTTCTAACGACACCACGAGAGCTAGTGCCTCTTTTTCAATAGTGGCATAGTTTTTCTGATGTCGTTTGAGTTTAGAAGAATAATAACACATGTATAGGATGCAGTATGTCAGTGGATGTGGATTTTTGCATTTACCGCGCCCACTGCATAACCACTCGCATCTATATACAAAAAGAAGGGTAGGTTGAAGTTAGGACTCTGCAAAACAGGAGCAGAGGAAAGCAAGCGCTTCAACCTTGTAAATGAGTCTGAACAATCTTGAGTCCAGATGAACTGGACTTTGCTACTAGTGAGCTCAGTGAGAGGAGCAGCGACTTGAGCAAAGTTCCCAGGAATCTTTCACACCCTTCCTATCCTGTGGTACATGGAAAGCAATTAAATTAGCATGAATTTAGCATCAATAGGGCAACTTATTTGTACTTACTAAAACCTAGATAGGTAATCTTATTGCCAAAACTTTACAATTACCAAGTTAACAGTGATAATTAAGAGTGTCAGTTTCTCAAACAAAGCTATGATATGTGTCAAGTGTTGTTCCCATTCTCACTGTACCCACTAAATCGTCAAGATGGCTTCTACTCCGTCTAAGACGTAGGTCAACTCGTTCATAATACGTTGAAATGACGAAGCAGCATTACACAAGCCGAATGGAGTGACGAGATAGTTGAACAATCCATCTTGAACAGTGAAGGCAGATATTTCTTGACCGTTCAGTAGCGGGACTTGATAATATCCTCGTAAGAGATCTAAACAGCTGACATACTGTGCTCTGAACTACGAGTCAATCAGGTCGTCTATGCGAGAGTGAAGGATAACCATCAGGCAAGGTGACAGAGTTCACTTTCCTGTAATCAGTACACATCCTGAAACTACCGTCAGGCTTGGGCACTAATATACACGGTGAGGCCCATGGACTTTTACTGCGTTCAATAAGTCCATGAGATAACAAAAAGTCAACTTCTTCTCTCAATGCTCTATGTTTCGTTGGACTCATTCTGTATGGTGATTGCTTAATAGGTGATGCTCCCTGTACATCAACGTCATGTACGCCCAGAGTACAACGCTTAGGAACATCACTAAACAATTCAGGGTACTGCAAAATCATGTTCTTAACATTACTTGCTTTATCAGCATCAAGGTTACTTAGAAAATTATCGAGTGATTGTAGAGTCACTGAATTTTCTAAACGCACCTCTATACCTCTAGAGATGTCAGGCAGACTGACGTTTCCTTCCTGTGGTCTAGGAAGAATAGAAGCAGTAGGTAGAGGGCTAGCGTAGTATGCCTTGAGCTGATTAATGTGGTACACATGATTAGATTTTCTTTTCCCAGGCGTGCGTACTAGGTAATTTACGTCACTAAGCTTCTTCACTACTTCCAGGGGACCATCATACCTGGCTTGTAGAGCATGACCTGGTACTAATTTCTGTGCCATCACCTTATCTCCTGCTTTAAAAGAGCGAGATACAGCACGCTTGTCATACTGTTGTTTCATCCTAGCCTGAGCTGAAACTAGGTTTTTCGAAGCAAGCTCTCGAGCAGCAGTTAAATGCTTCTGCATTAATGAAGGTGATGTGTTTAATGATGGATTAGATTTTCCTGTCCACACGTCTTTCAACACAGCAAGAGGACCACGCACTTGGTGTCCGTATATTAGCTCAAACGGACTAAATCCTAGACTTTCTTGCTCACTTTCTCTTATAGCAAACAGAAGGAAAGGTACACCTTCATCCCAGTCTCTAGAAAAATGTTCACAATAGGCTCTCATCATACACTTCAGTGTCTGATGAAATCTCTCTAGAGCACCTTGTGACTGAGGATGGTAACTGGTAGAAAGTACTGATTTTATTCCTAGGTGGGATAATGCTTCTCGAAAGATCTTAGAGGTGAAATTGGATCCCTGATCCGACTGTATCTCTCGAGGCAATCCAACCTGGGAGAAAAATTTCATCAATGCCCTGACAATAGCACGAGCATTAATTTTTCTCAAAGGAATGGCTTCAGGATAGCGTGTAGCTGCGTCCATTATTGTAAACAGGTATTGGTTCCCCAACTTGGTTCTAGGCAGAGGACCAACACAATCTATGATAAGACGTGAGAATGGATCACCATTTACAATTATTGGTATGAGAGGGGCAGGTGGAGGCGTGTGAGCTGGTTTGCCTGTCACCTGACAGACGTGGCAACGTCGCACATGATCAGCAACAGTGTCCCTCATTCCCGGCCAAGTGAAATGTTTTGCCAGTTTACCAAGTGTCTTCCTGACACCCAAATGTCCTCCTATGGGACTATTGTGAGCAAAATCAAGAGCTTGCTCACGAAATGTAACTGGTAAAACAACAAGATGCTTGACTGTGGTGGAATCACTGTCAGCTGTCAACTGACTTGTACTTTTTCCAATAGTACACCTTTACTATAATAATAACAATTATCGAGATCCTTTGCTTCACTCTCAGTAACTGCTATATCTCTCAGTCTCTCCAAAGACTGATCAACAAACTGATCCTTGATTAAATCGTCATGAGTTAGAATCTTCACATCAGTTGTGTCTTGACTAGGCTGATGAGGTAGGGGGGGTGTCAGTGCTAGTGATCCTGGCCGCAGAGAATCACTGAACAACATATTCAACCCCAAGTCATTATCATCAACTAACTCAGCAGGAGACAAGGATGGTTGTTGTTGTATCTTTGACATAGCACGGGTAATTGCGCTGAGAGGGAATAATATAGATTCTCTCTACAGCTTCAATGGCATAATTATCCTCAGTGGTATTATCAATCACAAGTGGTTCCTTACAAATACCAGCCTGAAGGACATCGTTTCCTATCAACAAGTCCACTGACCTGATAGGAAATTCACCACTGGAAATACCAACTGAAATATAACCAGAACAATAGCTTGTTTCAAGGTACACTTTGTGAAGAGGAACTTTAGTAACAGCACCTCCATAGGCTTCAACAATACATCTATCTGGGTATAGGTATCGTTAGTTAAAGGCAATACATCATCTCTTAACAATGTAAGATAACTTCCTGTGTCTCGGAAAGTAATTATCTCAGTGAGCTTAGATTCGTCAAGTCCCACTTTGCCTCTCGATAAGTAAGGACTCATAGCTGACTGAATCTTCTCATCAGATACTCTGTCTGATGTTAGTCATCTATTCTGAGGAACATTCTCGAAAACTGGGAGTCAGAAGTATGACTAGGATCGTGCCCTTGTTGCACCGAAGATACGACTTGAGTGGGGGCGCCAGCCGCACGATCTTGTCTCATATCTCTTTCTAACTTAAAGCAATATTCTCGAGTATGACCTTTCCTAAGACAGTAGTTACATTTGACATTCTTCTTCTCAGTATTAGACTTCTGTCTAGCTACAGAGACAGATTCAGGAATGTCAGGTTTCCTGGTGAAGGTACGAGAAGTAACAGTAGCAGTTTTAGGCCGGCACTGATCAGCATATATGTTTTGCCAATTCCTAGGACATTTTTTAGTTACCTTTTTTCTCTCAGTTTTAGCACGTACAATTGTGTGAGAAATTTCATAGTTGTCAGCTAATGCGGCAGTCTCTAGAATATCTGTGGCAGAGTGGTCAATCAGATATTCCTGTACATCAGCAGACATACAGTTGTTGAACTCCTCGTGAAGTATCAGCTGAACGAGAGTGTCATAAGTCTGACACTGGGAGGCTCGACACCACCTCTCAAATGCAAGCTTTTTCTCACGGGCAAACTCCACACAAGTTTGACCCTGTCGTCGTTGTAACGTACGAAATGCACGTTGGTAACTTACAGGTAACAAATTATATGTCTCAAGAATGGTTTCTTTGACTGTGTCATAGTCAATGTATTTGGCAAAAGGCAAAGCAGCAGTACATGTTTGTGCTCTGCCAGTCAAAGCTGTATGCAACAAAGTAGCCCAATGCTTACGTGGCCAATTCATGGCACGTGCTTGATTCTCGAACACATCAAAATACGTGTCTAGGTCTGTCTCAAAAACTTAGGGATCATCGATGCAGCTTTCTGCACGTTAAATGTATCCTCTATAGTCTTACTAGGCTGATCAGATCTAATACTCTGTTGTCTCTGGAAACGAACAGTTTCTCTATGGAACTCTTCCTCGTACAATTTCCTCTGTGCCTCAATTTGCGCAGTTTGCAACAATATTAGGCGTTCCATCCTGTTGAATTGGTCCTGGGATATAGGATTAAAGGACAAAGGGGAAGGTAAATGAACAGGTTTATCTGGATAGACCCTAGGTCGGGCACCTAGTCCAGCCATGCCAATAGAGCCTAGATCTGGTCTAGTATAAGTAGAGTGGATTCACCTCTTCGCTCTCGGGCCGGGAGGTTGTCTTGCGCAGTTGTTCCTGAGTTTGCACTTGGCGCATCCAACGACCAGTGGCCTCTGGTGGGAACTTGTGGAGTGACACAGTTTTCTTCAAGCAGCAAAATGGTGGAGTCGTATCGTCGGCGTATTAACACTGTCTGTGTTGAATTGGTAAAAGGAGCCATTTATCCTACCAATGCCGGAGTTTTGCTGCCAGCTATCATCAGAGACGTTTATGGAGTTGAACATGGAGACATTTATGGCATTGCATTAAATGGGAGTGCAAGGATATTCATCGCTTAACACGGCGGCTGTATACGACAGACTTGTGGAAAAGTATGAAGAAGTTTGCCTTCCTGTAACTGCTGCAGTGGAGGTAAAGCTCAAGGATGTCTCCAGACGTTACATATGGATCAAGATTAGAATTTGCCATTCAAGCACGGAGCAGGATGTGAGAGCTGCATTTTCGGTGTATGGTGTGATACATTATGCAGCTATGGGAAGGTGGACAGATGGTTTTTATGCAGGAGTCCCAGAAGGGTCTTTCAACTTGAAGATGACTTTACGGAAGCCTATTCCATCCTATGTGGTGTTGGAAGAGTTTAGGTCACAAGTTTATGTGACTTATGCTGGGCAAAGGCGTACTTGTAGACTTTGTGACTCTTATGAACATATTGCTGCTGAGTGTGAGAGGCGACAGGGACGACGACCATTGGGAGACACCCTGGGATGGACCAGGGTGTGCCTGAGGAAGTGAGGAGGACAGTGATGTTGTGGCATCAGTGGGAAAGTGGAGTGACATAGTACAGGGAACAGTGGACGTGTGTGCGACCCTGCCGGTACAGTCGCAGGGAGTGGAAGTGTGTGAGGAACGTCTTGTGCAAGAGGAATTGACATTGGATGTGGGTTTGGAGGCAGTTTTGCCTGAGGTTTTGCAGGGACTGTTGGACAGTACCCAAGGGAGGTGCTTGAGGGTGCTGTAAGCCCTGGTGGTGGGTTATTGGGTGAAGTAGGTACAATGGGGAAGATGGTTTGGAGGCTTTACACTTGAATGTGCAAGAGGTGCAAGTGTCAGTGCATCAGAGGATGAGAGGTTGGATATGGAGGTTAGTAGTGATTCTCGTAAGAGGTCGATGAGGAGTGAGGATGATGACGTCCTGACTCCTGGTCAAGGGACCGGTAAAAGGTATTGGTTGAGGTGCCTCGTCAGACTTCCAAGATTGTAGATGGGTGAGTGAGACGAGGGGTAAGAGGTCCCTGGTTAAAGGTCTTGGGACTGGAAAACAGGCATCGATCAGGGATGGAAGATCTAAGGAAAGCCACCTCTAGCATTTTCAGGTGCCTCACGTTAAATGTTAATGGGCTGAAGGATGAAGTGAGAAGATCGTGGGTAGTGGGGACTCTAAGACGTTTGGCGATTGATGTGGCGTTTTTGCAGGAACATAACTATAAGTATGGAAGAGATCTTTGCTGCCTGGGTATAGAGTGTATGCGGGTGTTCGGGTAAGTTCAAGGGTGGTGCAACGGTAGTAGTGAACGAAAATAGCCCCTTTCAGCTTTTGGCATGGGAGGAGGGGAGGGAGGGAGGGTGGTGAAGGTCGATGGGGACTGGGGAGGTGTGAGGGTGACGTTTGTGGGGTATATTTGCTCAGCTGGGAGCAGTAGAAGGATCAAGGAGGATTTTGTTAGGATCAGTTGGTTTTTTCTTGGGAGGTATGGCAGAGGTAGGGTGATAGGGGTGATTGGAACAGTATTATTAGGAAGAAGGATGTGGAGCCGAGAGGGGCGGGTTGTGAATTGGGCGTGTTGAGGGACTTTTTGGGGGAGTGCTGGGGTTGTAGATGTGGGGGGAGGTGGCTGGAAGGTGGACCACACATTTATTAGAAGAGGCTACGCTGCTCGCCTTGATAGAATTTACGTGTCTCGGGCTGTGGATGTAGGGGAGGTGAGGTGTGTAGACGTGGGTTTTCTGACCACAGAGGTTGTGGTGGAACTGGCATGGGAGGATGGTAAGGTGGTATTCGGGGCATTGGAAATTAAACGTGCAGCTTTTGGGTGGAGAGGAGGGTAGGGCATGCTTTGAGAATTGGGGGGAGTGTATGTGGGTGCAAGGGAAAGTGGTGGAAGATGTGGTGGATGGTGGGAGGAGGTGGCTGCCAGCTATCAGAAAATTCTATAGGGTAAGGGGCCGGGAGGAAGCGCAGTGGAGGTATGGTCTGGAGAAGTATTTGGAGGGACAGCTGGGGCTTTGTTGTGAGGGTAGGTCTGGTCGCCATATGGTCGAGATGGAGGAACTTAAGGATAGGCTGCGTACTGCAAAATGAACGTTTTGATGCAATTCGATTACGCGGTGGGCTTGAGGAGGCTCTATGGGGTGATAGGCGTCGGCATGTGTGTTGCGAAATTGTAGGAAACGGAGGGAGGGAATGATGGTATCGAGGATGGTGGTGGAGAATGACGTAGAGGGTATGCGTTGGGGCAGGTAATGAGGTCGACTGAGGCTATAAGTTTATATTTAACATCGTGGTTTCAGAGATACTTGAGGGCGGGGAATGTGGGGACAGGAGGGTGATGTTGTGGTAGAGGGAATTGTGCAGAAATTGGGAGATGAGGATAGGGAGGAAATGGGGGTGATTAGTGAGGATGAGGTTTGGGGAGCTGTAAGTGGTTTGAGTAAACGAAAGGCCTAGGATGGATGGGATCCCTAATGACTTTTATGTAACTCATTGGGGTATCCTAAAGGAGTGTTTGGTTAGGGTTCTTAATGGTATGAAGGAGAATGGGAGGATGGGTTGACACAGCGTACTGGGGTGGTGGTTTTGGTGGGCAAGGGAGGGGAGAGAGATAGAATCAAGAATTATAGAGGATTATCGTTAATGTGCGCTGATTATAAGATATTTGCAAAAGTGTTGGGGAATAGGATTAAGAGGGTGGTTGGAGGAGTGGTAGAGGAAGGGCAGTATGGTATACCTGGCAGGTGTATGGCAGAAGCATGAAAGGATTAGGAAATTTATTGAGGACATGGAAGAGGGGGTCCTTGCATTGGATTGGGAGGCAGCATATGATAGTGTGGATAGGGAAATGCTGTGGAGGATTATGAGGAGGCAGGGTTTTGGGGAAGAAATTGTAGGATGGGCTGGAGACATTATATAGGAAGCAAGAGTGAGAGTTCAAGTTAATGGGATGGTGGGTGGAGAAGTGATGGGTAAAGGGGGTGCGACAGGGTTGTCCCCTGTCGCAAATGCTTTTTGCATGTCTGCAGGACCCTTTATATAGATTAGTTAAGACAGAAGTGGGAGGGGGTGTGAGAATTTATGGTGATGGGGGTATTATTGGTTACGTGGATGATACTACGGTGCTGGTGAGGAGGGAGAGGAGTTTGGAGGCTGTAGGGACGATCGTGGGGATTTTTGGGAGAGTGACAGGTATGAGGATATAGGGCTAAGTCTCGCCTATTGGAAGTAGGGACGGGGTGGGTGGAGGGTTGGGGTGAGGTGTGGGTGGTCAGTTGCTGATAGATTAAAGATATGTGGTATCATTTTTATGAATGATTTGGGTGAAGCGAGATGTGTTACTGTGGAAGTGTAATGACTAGGCAATACAACGGATGAATGGGTGGAGGCCGGGGGTTAACTATGTTGCAGCGTAATTGTGGTGAATGTTTTGGTTTATAGTAAGAATGGCATGTGGCAGGATTTACCCAATTCTGAAAGGCGATGTTGGGGGTTGATACGAAGGGTCTCAGGTAGTATGGGGATGGTAGGCATTGGTTAAAGGAAGTTGTAATGAAGAGGGTGGGTTTGGGGGTATGGGGTTAATTAATTTGGAGGTGCGTGTCATGAGGGGTATGTGAAGTCCTGCTTTCTGGAGAGGGAGGGGTACAGGGAAAAAAGTGGTGGGGTAATGGGGGTATTGAAGAAATGGTGGAGGGAGAAGGAGTTGGACCAGTACTAGTATGAGGCTGCGTCATACTTCCAGGTACACTCTGTACTAATGTCTGAGGCAGACAGGAGGGAGTGAGAGAAACTGAGCAGTAACACTAGGCTCAGAAACCTCTGCCTGAGTTGCTCTCTTTTCTACGTCATCAATTAGCGACATACTTTCTAATTGTGACACTAAGCTCTCTGACTCTGAATCAGAACTCTCTGTATTATCAGGAAACAACATATCTTTAATTAATGCTCTGACTGTTACTGCGGTGTAACTACGGTTGTACGTCACACCCAGATACTTGGCTACCTGCCAACAAGTCTGAAGTTTTAAAGTACGTAACTTCGACAAAGTCAGAGTATCAATTAACTTTTTCACCTTATCATACATCACGAAAATAAGTACAATATGAGAGAGTGATTATGGGAAGCTAGAATCCTAATGTAAGAATTTACTTTACAATTTATACAAGAGTTGGTTGTCTTAGAGCCAGAGCTCATTAACAGTATTTCCATCTCCTTGGATCAAGAGACTCGGGCAGGTACATACATCCCCTATGATGTTGTACAAGACCAAACTCCTAGTCTTCAGATTAAGAAATTACTCAAAGTGTTTGACCATAGAGTTACTAGTATGGCAAACTGGACAATTCCTCCAACACCTTGGATCAAGAACCTCCCGGACAGGCCCCCATTTGTTACAAAATGACACGATATCTATTAACAATAGATATCTCCAGTGAACACTAGAAAGGAAAGCCCTTCTAGCATCCAGCCTGTTACTGGGCTTTTGCAACAAAGTCAGTATCCTGGTTCAGTTATCCGACATATTATATAGATTAAGGGGATTCAACTGATAGGGTACTAACCAAAGTAAATGATTTAAAAGATTTATTAACAAAGTGAGAAAATCTAGGGTAGCAAAGTAAATCAAATATGAAGATACTAATTAAGATATCAATTAGGATAATTAGGAGGGTAGCTCCTACACTGCTCTCATATACAATAAGTCTGTGCTGAGGGCACATATATATAAATGACTCAGAGGTACCATCAGGTACAATGTCAGTAATAACAATAATATATATAATAATAATAAATGTGTGTACGAGTGTGCTCCCGGTAACTATGACTCGACTCAACCAGTGTACGACAGAACAACTTCTCATAAGCTAGCTGTACTAACAAATTGACAACCAGAACAGC